>APFE030782830.1:143929-221208 GCA_000404065.3 Pinus taeda
CGTTGGTCTCGCCAACATTATGCTTTGATCTAATGAGAGATAGAGCATTGTGTCAGTCAAGGCCTTGTTGTGGAAACAATGTTGGTTACTATGATGCTATACAGATGGGTTACGAATCTGATTCTTTTTATGAGAAATTCTTCAGATTTGAAGACTTGAATACCTCCGTAGTTAAGAGGGAGTGTTGTAAAATGTAACTAGGTTCGGTCTTCATAATGACATGAAATTGTGACTATTGTAAATGATGTAATGATGAAAATAAAACTATTATTGTAAGCCTTGCTTCATGGGTTTCATGAGCAAGCGATTTTATTTGTTAGCGGCTCCCATTGAGAGCCTTGGGATTTATTATTGAGTCAAAAAGTCAATGTCATGCATGAAGAGCTCTTCTTGAACATATATAAAATGTATATGAGTCAATCTAGTGTCTAGAAAAGCCCTCCAAAAAGACAAGCACAGTCCTCTCTTGAAGTCGGCCTACAAACTATATGAAACATTCATGTCACTCACCTCAAATAGACACAACTATTCGGTTGGACACGTCGGCTCATTTATGGAGGACAAACTACTATAAATACCCAACTAAGATTTTCGCATAAAGACAGGTTCAGGATTTGATATCTCTGAAATTTTGGATGGGTAATTATAGTGAATAAACTTCGTAGATCTGGGTCTTTTGGTGGAGAATACATGTTCATATTTTCTTCTGAAGTTTCGATGATGAGATATAGAGAATAGTTAGGTGATATCTCTGTGTTTTTGTATGGGTATATCAGAGATAAAAGTCGGATCTGTGACACAATTAGATAGCTCAGATTACTCCATGATTTTCAAAGAATTATCACTGTCAACTACTCAAATATCTTTTCGGATGAAGAACAATGATGGGCTCAAACCTTTACCATAGTCATCCAGCAATTCAGATCTCTAGCTTTGGTATCATTGCAAAAAGTAATCCGGAAGCTTGTTTGTGATTTCGTAAGAACAATAGCTGTGGGGATTCTGTGGTTCGATCTCTATTACAGTCACCAAAGAAAAGAGACTTGGTGATGGAACTGTGAAGTACTTCTTTGTCTCAGTGCAATAAGGTCTCATTGATTCGTTGTAACTACAATTTGTATTGTCTCTGCAGTGAAGATCTCAGTGTCAAGTCAACAATGAAGATCCCGGTATCAAGAATGATCGATCTCAGTGTCAAGGCAAATCTCAGTATCTAGAAAATGATGACGACCTCGAAGAGGACTGTCAAGAGAACGTGTGTCTTGATCTTGGAGTGGTTACTAGGTCAAGGGTCTTGGTCTTGGTGTTCATCAATTAGAATCTCTATAAGAAGAATTTGTGCGGGTTTTCCTCTCAAAGAGTGAGAGGTTTTGACCTTGGCAGAGAGCCAACATCTTGTGTTCTTGTCTCTTTTGTTTTGGTAACTATTTGATGAAGTAAGAAAACACACTCTAATAATAACAAGAGAAAATTGTGCTAATAAGAGAAAGTGAAAAAGTACCTCACAAATAGTTATCATCGTGAGAAGAATCTTATTAACCTAATTGCCCTAGATTCTTCAACAATTTGGGCATCAATCGACTGATCAATTTGGCCTTCTACAAGGAGATCTGCTCACATGTGCGAGGAGGAAAGAAGACATTTATTCTCTATGTTGACCAACTCACTTTGACTTTTGTTGACCAGTGTTTACTTGTCTTGAATATTTGCTGTTGACCGAATCTTTGACTAGATCATTGACTTCTATGTTGACCAAACTTGGACCTATTTCTCGGCGTTGTCGAGAAGTTGACTGCAGGTCAACTACTACAGTTTGACTGAAGTTTGATTGTGAAGTTGCAAGTCGATTTTTTGCCCTTTAACTAGCTGCTGCAGGTTGAAATTCGGCCCCTTTGACCAGACATAGATTTGTGAGCAGATCATTGATTTTTCCTCTTTGTTGACTCAGTTTAACTTGACATTTAATGTGGTCAATGGTTGACCTTTTGACTGGAAGTCTCTGATGTACAAATTGGATGAATTGAACAATCTCTCACGAGGAAAGCTTACTAGGTTTTCCCCCTTGTGGGGCTCTGTCCCAAGAAATTTTGGTGTCCCTTGTTTCATTGTTTTTACCAGTGATCTCTATCGCTTTACTGAAGTTAATGGTTGACATTTTCTAAGTGTAACTACTTGATTATTATAATGCTCTAAAGAAGTCAAAATTGTATCAATGGAAGTAGTTATCAGATAGAAAATTGTTCTAGTCTTGTCTGCAACTAGAAAATCAACATGGGATCAAAGCTATGGTCAAGGAAAGAGCATTGAGATCACCTATCTAACTGATCAACTTCACAAGAGCAACCTTGATCTCTGAAAGCCCTAAGTAGGCTAAAGTCTGAAGAAGTCCTAGTTCAAAGACTTGTTTGTGGTTGTACTGCAAAATATTTGTAGAAGGCCCAATTGATATATCACAGTTTGCAGGGAGATGAAGGGTTAAGATCATTCATTGCATTCATTACATCAAGATTGATGACCATGTTAAGATCAAGGTTGAAAGTCTATTGTGGAAAGGAGTCATCACCTGCAAGAAGAAGTTGAAGGGATTTTGATGGACCATGGGTTCTAGATTTATAAGGAGGACAGAGGAGCATTTCACAAATCCAAAGACCGAGATGCCTAGTCCTCATATTAAAGATCTAATAAGAGACCATAAAATCTCAGAAGTTGCAAAAGCAGAAAATCTCAGAAATTTTGGTGTCTCTTGTTTCAATGTTTTCACTATGAGCTCTATTGCTCTACTAAAGTTAATGGTTGACATTTTCTAAGTGCAATTGCTTGATGATTGGAATGCTCTATAGAAATCAAAATTGTATCATTGGAAGTAGTTATCAGGTAGAAAATTGTTCTAGTCTTGTCTACAACTAGAAAATCAACATGGGATTAGAGTTATGGTGGAGGAAAGAGCATTGAGATCTCCTATGTAACTGATCAACTTCGCAAAAGCAGCCTTGATCTTTGAAAGTCCTAAGTAGGCCAAAGTCTGAAGAAGTCCTAGTTCAAAGACTTGTTTGTGGTTGTACTACAAAATATTTGTAGAAGGCCAAATTGATATATTATGGTTTGCAAGGAGATCAAGGGTTAAGATCATTCATTGCATTCATTACAACAAGATTGATGACCATGTTAAGATCAAGGTTGAAAGTTTATTGTGGAAAGGAGTCATCACCTGCAAGAAGAAGATGAAGGAATCTTGATGGACCATAGGTTTTAGATTTAAAAGGAGGATCGAGGAGCATTTCACAGATCCAATGATCGAGATGCCTTAGTCCTCACATTAACGATCTAATAGGAGCCCAAAAATTCTCAGAAGTTACTGAAGGGGCTGAAAAATTTCAAAGGCCTGTTTTGGGGCTGAGAATCCTCAGGAAATCTGTGAAAGGTCGAAAGGCTTCTGATTGAAGGCCGAATTCTAAAGAAAGTCTAAATTATGTCTCTCATGCTTGAAGTTTATCAAATTTGTTGAAAGGTCTACATACCTTTGCCTAAAGATTGTTTCCATACAATCATATTATAGTGATAAGATAGAAAGTGCAGATCAAGGTTACTTGGGAGCGAGAGCGAAAGCAGGGAGCGACATTTTCAAAATCCCCCGGTTCAGGAGTGAATCGGGAGCGAATTTTTATATAATATATATTTTTATATACTTTGATGCATATATGTCAACCAAAGCATGTAGAATGATGAATTAGATATAAAAAGCATAAAAACATAGATTGAACCATATAACATCAATCATCTAGAAGTTCTAATCTTTGTCAACCACATCCACAAGTTAGTAACATACAACATGTCGAGTCTCATGATTCATCAATCTTAAAGTTTCAAGCTTTCAAAATTCAATACATAACATTTATCATCATTGATCACCAAAATTATATTAAAATTCTAACATGAAACAAAATGCTATAAAATGAAATGAAATGAAACAACTTTCAACTTTCATGAAGCATCATATTCATAATTCATTACCAATGAGTTATAATTGCCAACTTCAAACTTCAAAGTTAAATTGTGATATATTGTTTACGAAAAATATCATAATAAATATGAAAGAGTCAACAACTATAAAAACTACTAGAAACTAGAAAACACAAGTAAATCTATTATCTATTGCTAATGCTTGGGCCTCTTGCCGCCTTGAGAAATGTCTAATTTCTGAGTCTTGTTGGAAAATCAGGATCTTTGTCATTAATATCAACCTCTAAGCATTAATATCCAGAGGGTATCTTTGTCATTACTTCTGGATCTGTATAGGGATCTTTGTCATTAATATCACCCTATAAACATTAACATAAGATAGAAAAAACATAGTATGTCAAGATTTTGTATGAGTGATGGGCACATTTTTAGTAGGGTCATGATAGAGGAGTTTGAGAACCAATGTCACTAACATCAAGGTACATAGAGGGATTGGTGCTCTTGATTAAATACGAGTTCCATACCCTAGTACATGACAAAATTCAATGGAAACATTGCAATCCCCCCAATCCTGAAATCCTGAAAAAGTGATGTCTGTTCAATTTTGAATGAGATCTAAAATTCTACTTTCTCCATATGAAATCCAATGAGGTCGGAACTACTCTCAAACATCCTGAGTCATTTCATGGCAATGCTCAAAATTTAAGTAAAAGGATGAAAATGAAGATCAGGGAGAATGTCACCTTTACTTTAAGAATTTAACATTACCATGAATCGCATATCAATACTAGGGCCATACGTTGCCCCACTCAAAAATTATTGTTTCTTTGAAAAAAAATTGCATTTGGAATGTTTTTCCAAAAAAAAAAAGGTTGCAAAAAAGGCTAGGGAGCATTTTTTTTTAGGGAGCGCGCACCTGAAATTCGTTCCTTGCGGGAGTGATTTTGGGAGCACGTGCCCGGGGTAGCTCCCGAGTCACTCTTGAAGGGAGCGCGCTTCAAGAGCTGGTTCGGGCGGGGGGGGAGCCGCTCCCCCGCAACCCTGGTGCAGATATACATAAAGAGACCAATGAAGTCATTTATTGATTGGAACCTGAGGTATGTGCCATCACCTACAGTGATTTCGTTGAAAGGATTATTTTGAAATCTTAGGAGAGGAGATGTTTGTCAAATATACTTGTCAATATTCTTGGTTGGAAAAGGTTTGTATAAAGTTTGTTCTTAAAAACGATGATGAATTTGAATGCTGAAATTCATTGATAACTTTGATCATTGATTAAGAAGTATCCTGTAGTATGAGAAATCGATCATGTATATTCAAAAGCAAAACATTGTTGATGGATTCTGCCTATCTATTATGTATTTTGACCTAAGAAAGAAGCATCTCTCTCTCACAGTTCATAAGGTATTATGCTGGATGTCTCGTTGAAATGTAAGGTATGTATTATCATCCTCTTTGTTCAAAGTTTCCTTGACAACATACCTAGACACCTATAGCCTTTTCAATGAAGGCCAAGTATACAGTCTTCTTTTGATGCTTAGTTTGTTAATGAAAGGGCTTAACTCAGTCTTCCTTGAAGGATGAAAATACTTCATATATATACCTCAAAATTTACAGCATGTGAGTTACTCATGTACTGGAAAATGTGAGTAACATTGAACGAAAGGTATTTGATGTCCTACATTAGTCCCAAAGGAATGAACCTTGAATGCTTTCTCATACAAGTTCACCAATAAGTTATACAAGAGATCAAAGCGTGAAAGTTATCTTAATATTTTAAAAGGATTTGAATTCTGGAAAAACAAAGTCACAAGAGAAATGCGTGACCTATGTGAAATATGGCATAACTAATTTGTGAAGATATTCAATTTTTTGTTTTAAATGAACAAGGGATGGCTCCGTGTCTCTGTACTAACTATCGAGAAGGCCTTAAGTCTACTACAAAAATCCGAAATATCTCTAGTTACAAAAAGGTCGAATATGATATGAAGTAAAAGGAAGGTTGAATTAAATGTCTTTGGAGGAAGCAGAGAAAGAAAGGTTGAAAAATAAGTCACCGATCTATCTTACTGTGGAAGGTATTAAACCCTAAAAGAGTCCTTTAAAGCTAAGTTTAAAGTTTGATGTAAGGTATGCATTATCACTGCAATTTTTTTAAAGTATTCTTAGATGATCTCTTGTAGCTCTGTCAAAAGACTTGCATCATAATATTCCTTAGAGGTTTTCAAAGGACTATGAATGTCCTAAAATCGTATCCATTATATAAAGGACAAATATATACCAATGAGTGGTATAGTATATTCAAGTATGATATGGGCTGAATTCAATAGCTTGCTAAAGATGAAAAGTATGATATATCTTTAATCGTAAGATGTGAAGTATATTAGAGAGAATCAAAATAAAAATTCAGAAAAAGCTGCAAATCTACAACTTTTTGAAATGTTGGGGCATTGGGTTTTTAGAGCCGTCATTCCTCTATTATTTTTCTTAACTTTTGCTTCTCATATTTATATGGTTCTCTCAACATTATTTCCCTGAGGATTTTATGTCCTGATGATGGATCCACTTAGGGACCCGAAGCATAGTGGAAGGAAATCTGTCTATTAGAGAGAACCATAATCAAAATTCAGAAGGAAGCTGCAAATCTACAATTTTTGAAGAAATGTCCAGACCTTGGGTTTTTAGAGCTGACATTCTTCTATTATTTTTCTTTCCTTTTGCTTCTCATATTTATGTGGTTCTCTCGACATTATTTCTTTCAAGCCTTTATGTTATGATGATGGATCCACTTATTGATCCGAAACATAGTGCAAGGAAATCTGTCTATTGGAGAGAACCAAAATCAAAATTTAGAAGGAAGCTGCAAATCTACAATTGTTGAAGAAATGTTGGGAACTTGGTATATTTAATCTTTAGGTTTTTTAGAGCCAACATTCTTCTTTTATTCTTCTTTCCTTTTGCTTCTCATATTTATGTGGTTCTCTCGACATTATTTCCCTTAGGCTTTTATGTCTCGATGAGGCATCCACTTATGGACTCGAAACATAATGGAAGGAGATATGTCTATTAGAGAGAACCAAAATCAAAATTGAGAAGGAAGCTACAAATCTACAAATTTTGAATAAATGTCAGAACCTTGGTATATTTAATCTTTAGGTTTTCAGAGCCGACATTCTTCTATAGGTTCTTAGAGCCGACATTCTTCTATTGTTTTGCTTTCCTTTTGCTTCTCATATTTATATGGTTCTCTCGACATTATTTCTGTCAGGCTTTTATGTCCCGATGATGGATCCACTTGTGGAACTAAAATGTAGTGGAAGGAAATCTGTATATTAGAGATAACCTGATCAAAATTCAGAAGGAAGTTGCAAATCTACAATTTTTGGAGAAACGTTGGGACCTTGGTATATTTAATCTTTAGGTTTTCAGAGCCGACATTCTTCTATTATTTTTCTTTCCTTTTGCTTCTCATATTTATATGGTTCTCTTGACGTTATTTTCCTTGGGCTTTTATGTCCTGATGATGGATATACTTATGGACCCAAAACGTAGTGGAAGAAAATTTCTCTATTAGAGAGAGCCATAATCAAAATTCAGAAGGAAGCTGCAAATCTACAATTTTTGAAAAAATGTCGGGACCTTGGTATATTTAATCTTTAGGTTTTCAGAGTTGACATTCTTCTATTATTTTTCTTTCCTTTTGCTTTGCATATTTATATGGTTCTCTCGACATTATTTCCCTCAAGCTTTTATGTCCTGATGATGGATCCACTTATGGAACTAAAACATAGTGGAAGGAAATCTGTCGATGAGAGAACCAAAATCAAAATTCAAAAGGAAGCTGCAAATCTACAAGTTTTGAAGAAATGCAAGATATTGGTATATTTAATCTTTAGGTTTTCAGAGCCGACATTCTTCTATTATTTTTCTTTCCTTTTGCTTCTCATATTTATTTGATTCTCTCGACATTATTTCTCGTAGGGTTTTATGTCCTGATGATGGATCAACTTATGGACCCGAAATGTAGCGGAAGGAAATATATCTATTAGAGAGAACCATAATCAAAATTTAGAAGGAGGTTGCAAATCTACAATTTTTGATGAAATGTCGGGACCTTGGTATATTTAATCTTTAGGTTTTCAGAGGCGACAATCTTTTATTATTTTTCTTTCTTTTTGCTTCTCATATTTATATGGTTCTCTCGACATTATTTCCCTCAAGCTTTTATGTCCTGATGATGGATCCACTTATGGACTTGAAACATAGTGGAAGGAAATCTGTCTATTAGAGAGAACCAAAATCAAAATTCAGAGGGAAGGTGCAAATCCACAATTTTTGAAGAAATGTCGGGTCTTTGGTATATTCAATCTTTAGGTTTCAGAGCTAACATTCTTCTATTATTTTTCTTTCCTTTTGCTTCTCATATTTATATGGTTCTCTCGACATTATTTCCCATAGGCTATGTCCCGATGCACCCGAAATGTAGTGGAAGGAAATTTGTCTATTAGAGAGAACCAAAATCAAAATTCAGAAGGAAGGTGCAAATCCACAATTTTTGAAGAAATGTCGGGTCTTTGGTATATTTAATCTTTAGGTTTCAGATCTAACATTCTTCTATTATTTTTCTTTCCTTTTGCTTCTCATATTTATATGGTTCTCTCGACGTTACTTCCCTCATGCTTTTATGTCTTGATGATGGATCCACTTACGGACCCATCTCTTTCCTTTTGCTTCTCATATTTATATGGTTCTCTTGACATTATTTCCCTCATGCTTTTATGTCCTGATGATGGATCCACTTATGGACTCAAAATGTAGACATCCCTACAAAGTAACTGTGGTTAATCCAAACTTCCAAACTAATAATTCCTACCATAGAAATCTAAAGCCTTTGCTATTTTCGTGCATGGAGGGGACATATGGAAGGAAATATGTCTATTAGAGAGAACCAAAATCAAAATTTAGAAGGACGCTGCAAATCTACATTTTTTGAAGAAATGTCGGGACCTTGGTATATTTAATCTTTAGGTTTTCAGAGCTTTTATGTCCCGATGATGGATCCACTTATGGACCCAAAACGTATACATCCCTACAAAGTTGTGGTTAATCCGAACTTCCAAACTAAGAAGATGTGAAGTCATCAGATTGTTGGAAATATTACAATGTTGCTATGTTGAAGCTCAAAGATTGTTAACGACATTGCTTGTCATGGACCTTGTACATAAGGTCAAATTCCACTTCCAAAATTGAAGCTCGAGTCACTTGCAGATCTGAAAGTGTTCCATGCTCATGGGTTGGAAAATGTAAAATCTGATGTGTAATAGTCATTTAAGTGAAAGAACATTGATATTGAATGATGACATCACACATGTTCTAAAGTTTCAAATATTTGAGTAGGGTTTGTAAACCCTAGCATGCAACTAGTACTGGATAAGAAAGACCTAGGATTTATATACAAACCCTAGAATTGGATGTTTTCGCAGAAAGAAGAAACCCTAGCTCCTGCCAGGAAGGAATGACATCATGTGGACGAGGTTGATTTGCAAGTTGGATGCAAGAAGGCTAAGATCAAGAGGGCATCGACATGTTCATAAAAGATAAGTATTTTACATCTCTTTTTCTTGTTTATTACTATTGTTGTTGTTTCTATTAGCCTCTTGTCTTTGTATATCTTGCTTGGTTGTGATTGTTCTTCCATGCCCTCCTAGTGAGCATGGTAGGTACATGATGAATGCTGCCAACGTTGTAGCAGCAGATGAAAAGAATGGAAGAACAAAGCAAAAATAGTGACAAGAAGACTCGTGTTGAGCTTTGGACTCAGAGGGAGCAAACTTGAACTATGTTGAAAAGAAGTCAGTTTTGATTTCCAAGATGAAGATGGCTAAAAGTACCAAGCGAAGGATTACCTCAGTAAGAGAGAGAAGAATATGAAGTCAGGCACCTCGTGCATGGTACTCTCGAATTGATGGCTATTTGGTTCTACAAAGAGTGGTGCTGATCCGTTGTTGAAGACGAGCTCTTGATTTTGATGATCTATTTCTGACTAGGGACGAAGACCTCTTTGGCCAGTGTAAGAGGGGGCTGATTTTTGAATTTGAAATGAAGGATCTGGGTCTAATGGTTTATGAGAAGCTTGATGCAATATTTGACATAATGGATTGCAAGTCCTTGGACATTCACATGTTGACAAAATTGAAGAAGCTGCGAGACTCTGATTCTGATATGGATGATCCCTAAATGTCTCGTAAATTGATTAGCTAGTTGAACTATCTGAGACGTGATATCTGCTATGCTAGAGCCAATTCTTGGTTGAGCCTTGACATGTGCATTGGGTTGCACCAAAACACATATTGAGATATCTACGTAGCACCATTGATTATGGTTTGAGATATGTTTCTAATGGAGAATCGTAGTTGTATGGTTTTATAGATTCTGATTGGGCTGGATGTACCAAAGATAGAAAGAGTACTTTTGGTTTCTGTTTCACCCTGGGTTCTGTTATGATATCATGAACAAGTAAGAAGAAAATTTCTGTTGCTCTTAGTACGACTGAAGCTGAGTATACATCTTATTGTTCAGCTTGTCGTGAAGCAATTTGGCTTCGAAGTTGTTTGTTGGTTTGTTTGATCTGGTGTTGGAATCGATTGTGATATATTTGTGACAATCAAAGCTCTGTGAAGCTTTCTGAGAATCTGCGTTTTCATGATAGGTTGAAGCACATTGAGATCAAGTGTCACTATATCCGAGATGTTGTCCAAAGAAGAGCTGTGAGGCTCGAATACATCTCTATTAATGGGCAGGTTGCTGATGTTTTGAGAAAGCCACTATCCTGGATGAAGTTTTCTTGCTTCTGTGAGATGCTTGGAGTGGTTGAGAATTCCTCTTGAAGAGAGAGAGCATTGAATGTATAACATCATGAGAATAACAATCTTCCTTGGGCTTGGTTGAGAAACCATGGTTTATGGTTGGGAAGATTGTTTTGATTACTCCCTTAGGTCATTGAGTTTGATTGAGAAACCTTATGGTTGGGGAGGTTGGTTCTAATGCTTGGAGTGCTCCCTTAGGCCATTGTGTTTGATCAAGAAACCAGTGTCTGGTCGGGGACACTGATTTTGCGTGCTCTCCTTAAAGTCATTGTATTTGATTGAGAGACCATATGGTCGGGGAGATTGGCTCTTTTGACATTGAGATTATGATTCCTCCCTTGGATTGTGGACTGAGAGACTATATAATTAGGGAGTTTGATTTTGAGATAGGGGTTCCTCCCTTAGGTCAGTAGGCTTGACCTAGAGACCTTTGTTTATGGTCAGGGAGATTGACCTTGTGTACTCTCTTAGGTCATTGGGTTTGACCGGGTGACCATTGGTATGGTCAGAGAGTTTGATCCTGATTACTCCCTTGGGTCATTGTGTTTGACTGAGAGACTAGTGGGCTTGGTTGGGGAGATTGATGTTGAGTTTTCGCTCTTGGGTCATTAGTTTTGACTGAGAGACTAGTAGGATGGTTGGAGAAATTGATTTTGATTACTCCCTTGGGTCATCGTGCTTGACTGAGAAACCATTACATATGGTTGGAGAGTTTGGTCTCATGAACATATTAAATGATCCCATGGTCAATTGAGTTCTGACCTTGATGCCATTGGTTTTGGCTTATGGGATGAGATTCTTGCTATAAACCTTCTCGTATGATGAGAGTTGTACATCATATTTTGTGATCTCTCCCTTAGGTAATTACGGAGAGACCAATGGATTGATCGAGGAGATTGATCTTAAGAGAGAATGAAAAGTACCTCCCTAACTAAGAGGGAGTGTTGGAAAATAGTAGCTTCAGTCTGTATTTTGATCATGCAAATCAAAGTAGAAATAAAATTTATTTTGTTGTCTAAGTAGGCCTCTATTAGATAGGTGAGCCCCACTTGTTGAATGGGTTTGACCTCATGGTCAAAACCCACCTTGTTGACCTACTGTATATTGGCATTCGTTGGACTTCATTTGGGAATCAATCAACTCATCAATTCAACCCTCTATAAGTAGATCTGCTCATGTGCGAGGAGGATAGAAGACATTTATTTTCTGCGTTGACTAGCTCACTTCGACTTTTCTTGACCAACATTGACTGGTATTGAATCTCTACCATTGACCAAATCTTTGACTGTGGATTAGAGGCCAAATATTTGACTGGGTTGTTGACTTTTTTGTTGACCAAATTTGGACCTAGTTCTGGGTGTTGACCAAGAGGTTGACCGCAGGTCAACTACTGCAGTTTGATCGAAGTTTGACAATTGAGTTGCAGATCGAATTTTGGCCCTTTGACCAACTATTGCAAGCCAATATTTGGCCCCTTTGACCAAACATAGACTTGTGTGCATATCATTGGTTTTCTCTCGTTGTTGACTCAGCTGGACTTGGTATTTAATGTGGTCAATGTTTGACCTTTTCACTGGAAGTCTCTGATGTACAAATTGGATGAATTGAACAATCTCTCATAAGGGAAGTTTACTGCATTTTCCCCCTTATGGGGCCAAGAAATTTTGGTGTCTCTTGTTTCATTGTTTTTATTGTGATTTCTATTGCTCCACTGAAGTTAATGGTTGAAATTTTCTAAGTGTAACTGCTTGATGATTAGAATGCTCTAAAGAAGTCAAAATTGTATCATTGGAAGTAGTTATTAGATAGGAAATTGTTCTAGTCTTTTTTGCAACTAGAAAATCAACAAGAAAGACCAGTGACAATCTCTTGTCATATGGGAAAAGTTCTGTGATGCAAATGTGCCATCCACCTATGCCATAACTCTTCACAAGTCATCACTATTATGAGCCAAGGCACGTACTGATTGACCCTTCAACATGTACAAGTTCTATTCTCTCCTCCTAATCATCCAACTTGTGCTCGAACTTGAATATCTTTGCCTAATAAGAACTTGTCCATCTTGGAAGAAAACCTAATACCCCTTGTTCTCCATGGCTAGGACTGGTAGAAAGTTCTTAGTCAACCTTGGAACATTCAATACCTCTATCACCTCCAAAGGCTCTCTTGACTCTAACTGAAACTGGATAGTCCCAACCCCATTTATTGCACACTCGACATTGTTGTCGAGTTCCACGTGTAGTTCTAAGTCCTCTTCTGAAATGTTGGTGAACAAATCTTGTGATCCCATCACATGAAGAGAAGCATCATTGTCCACGAACCATGCACCCTTCGCTATGGTACCAAAAAGCATTAGGGGAATTTTGAGGTAAAAAATGGGTCTCAAAATTGTACTAACAGAATCAACTTCAAAAAAATATTAGGATTCAAGACTATGATGTCATCCACAGGGGTAAATTTTGGAGGGAAAAGAAAACTACCTTTTTTAATCATATTTTTGACTTATATCATTAAAGGCTTAATCAAACATCAAGTGTGGACACTCGTTAGATGAGGTATTAGATTTTGCATCCAACAAGTACCCACTTTGCATACTTTTGAGTGGACCCACACCGAGAAACATTAAAAATACATGGAAAAACATGCTTCCTTTTTCATGTATTATCAAATTTTCTTATTGTGGCTCTACTCAAAAGTGTGCAGAGTGGGTACTCTTTTCATGTATTTTCAATTTTTCTTGGTGTAGGTCTACTCAAAAGTATGCAAAGTTGGTACTTGTTCCACATCCAACGAGTGCCCACACTTGAATTTGAGTAAACCTATAAGGAGATAAGTTGAAAATACAATTTAAAAAAGTAGTTTTCTTTGTTTTCCTTTAAAAATTTATAACTCTTATTTTATTATTTTACTTAGGAAACCCATTTTAGACCTTAAAATTCCTCTAATGGACAAGACAACAGTGAGAAATCCTTCTCAAACTCGGTGGCAAACTCCCTCACTTATGAGTTTGCTGAAGCTGCATCTTGTGCCTTCCTCGTGCCCTTCTTTTTGTTCGAACATTGACCTGCATAGTGGCTAGACTTATGACGTGCAAAACACTTAAATTTGGTCACGTCTTTCTTTTCCTCTTCCTGTGAAGTAGCTTCCCCACTTGCACTCTTCTTGGGATTCCCCTTGCCCTTCCTTGCCTGAATTGCAAGGGGAGGTTCTCATTGTCACCCCTTTGCTAGCCACCATGTAGGGACTCCTCTCAAATCTTCTCATGGATGAAGTCATCCCACAACTTCTCCCAGTTTGGAAGCTTCTCTCGTGCCACAATACTCTTCATGAAAAGGGCCCATGGCTTTGTGAAGCCATTTAGGGCTGTCCTCACCAACTCCTCATTTGATACGACAGCCCAACTGCAGCCAACTCATCGTGGACTTGCGTGATGTTGGTGAGATAAGATGCTACGGTATCAGGCCTTAGGCATCTTGGTGCTCTTGAGCTTTTCTCTCAGCACCATTTTTCTGTTGTGATTATCACTCTGGCACAACCTAGTTAGAGCCTCCCACATTTCCCTGGTTGATTTCTTTATCGAAAGATGAGGGATCATATGATCCTTCACGCCATCTAGAATGATTCTACTGGCTTTCACATTCGTTTGGTTATGGATCACCAATTGTGTAGCATTAGTAGAAGGGTTGAGTTACTGATCTGCAAACTCCTAGATTCCATTCTACATCAACACTAATGCTTTCCAAAGACTTTAGTTGGATGTACCCTTTAACTAGTCTTCAAACCTCAACCTTGTTGCAACGATTCTCACAACTTCCAAATCAAATACTCAAACCCTAGAAAAAAATATAAATGCCAAAAAATTCTTTTGTTGTTGTAAACCCTTGTGATACTGAAATTAGTGAAAGTAATGAGATATAAACTAGGGTTTTTTCTCTTTTAGTCTTTCAGTGTGCTAATCGTCTTAGGGAGAATGTAAAGATAACCCAAAATGAAATAGAGAGGGGTGCAATCAGCCTACCCTAGTTTTCTGTTAAGTGTGAACACTTAACAAATATTAAATAAACGAGGCCTTTCACATTGGTGAGCAAGTGAAGGGGGGGGGGGCATCCTAGGGTTTATTGATCAACCTAGGAGGGTTGAAGCTCTTAATTAGGTTTTGGAAGTAAATGAGCAAGAGAAATGTGAAAGGAGGAAAGCTACTTAACTAAGATCCAAGTGCGAACAATAGGTAGCCAAGGAAGGGTAAGGACCTATTTCAGTGTCCTTGAAACTTGGTGATGATCTCTTGCAAAACAAACTTGGAACAACTATCTCGAAATATACACGATAAAATGAACACACACCAAGCAATCACACCTAAGATCTAACTATGAAATGCAAGGATGAAGCCTTTGATGCCTTGAGTTTTAAGGTACATCCTTTGTTTTGTTCTTCACATAGTGTGATATTTACATGAAGATCCTTACCCAAGAATGTGTTGGAACCTCCCTTGAGGTGGTGATGTTGGAAGACTAAGATGTGGTGATGGGATGAACTTTGAAGTCAAAGACACCCTAGAGTAACTATCCACTCCAACAATGGAGAAACCAAGCCAAAGAAGAGGAAAATCTTCTAGGTGGCTAGAAGGTTGAAGAAATGGTAGATGCAAGTAGTCCAAGTGCATGAGAAATTGGAGCTAGAGATCTAGGTGACAATTTGACATAAATTTGAAGAGTAATGATGTGCGAGAGAGAATACGGGAAAGCCATTAACAATGACCTAAGAGGTTGCGTATATAGATTTGTGAGCAACCTAAAGGCATAGGAGAATGTTGGGATAACTATTGGACAAGGTGGTTTTTTTATATGAATTATGCCTTGTGTTTTGAATAAGGAAATCACATGTTTGTCAGTGATACCACAAGTATTTATGGGAAAATATCCCTTTTGGTACGCAAGCTATGGGTGACTGGGGTGATAAGTTATGGAAAATCCATGGTACATAACACGTAAGGAACAAGGAGGGTTAAGGATAGTATTACCCAATAGACAATTTAAAATGGGTGCCCAAATGAATTTGGGCTCATTGGAGACCCAAAATGAGGCATTTCCAATCAAGACAAAATCAAGCGTGTGAACACTGGACTTGATCAAGTCACTTGGAAGATTTCCCAAGTTGAAAAACCAAAGGGTTTAGCAAGGCCAAGCATATGACCAAGAGTCAAGATTATGGGGAGAAAGGCAAGGGGATCTTGTTAAAACACTAGGCATAATGTGAGTAGACCATAATCATGCACCTAGACTAACACAAGAGGACTCAAAGGAGGGTAGACAAGGACAATTAGAAGGCTTTCGCTGTCAACCAAGAGGGTCTTGTATCTACAACCTTTGAACTGATGTGTATGAAGAGAATTAGTGTGAAATCCAGAAACTAAAAGTCTAAGTTACCGGATCCAACCCTCTGAGGTCTAGGATCCACGGATCTGATCTGGATCCGGATTTGCCTAAATACGTCCAAGAACCGACACGTGGCGTATTTATGTTCACTGGAAATGGATCTTGAAATCTGGAAACAAATCCTGAAATCTAGAAACAGATTGCGTGTAACTTTTTTGGATTTCTAAGTTTGTTGCAATGCCGTTTTTACTTTGTAGACATTCGTTGTGTCTGCGGGAATCACATTTGGGTCTCATGTAGCGTAAAGTAGATTGTTCCACATAGCTTTTGATTTTCTTCCTTGACGTTGCGGAGAGCGAACGACAAGAGACGAAAAACCGAGCGATTCATTGATAGAGTAACCTCGGAGGGACAACAGACGACTTTATATTCTCTCGAATATTAGCATTTTTGTGCTCTTTGAACATATATGTATTTTTTAAATTATATTGCTTATTATTTTTAATTTAGTTTTGACTTATAGATTGGAATTTTAAAATATATATTTTTTTCTCAATTTTGATTAATTAATTTAAAATTTAAATGATATATAAATTATAAAAATTTCAAATATATATATATATAATTTTAAATTTAGTTTTGTCTTGATAAGCTTAAACTATAGGTGTGTGGGTGTAAAATAATGATAGTGTTTTATGAATGCAAACTTAAAAAACAACAATTTGTTAATTTGGAGAGATAATTAAAGATGAACTTGAATATATAGTAAAAAGTTAAAACACAAGATGTATGAAAATGATTTAGCTTTAATACATATAAAAATGTATCAATGTATAATTTTACGTACAAAAGTTGAGTATAACTACGAGAAATTTGAATTTTACTTATAGTATTTGTTTTTTCATGCAAATATAATGCATATATATTATATTCCCATCGATGCTAACTTTGAGTACATAAGCAATGGAATTCTGTTACAAAACTTTTAGAATTGTAGAGAATACCTCAATCACATTTTTCAAATTTATAATTTCAACTTTATATATTTTATAAATTATGATAGTCATTATATCTTTGAAATTGCTAGGATTTCTATTAGTAAAAGGTTCTTAAAGTTATCAAACGATTTGTGGGTCTCACTCTATACTACTAGTGCATAATATAATATTATTTAAATGCTTAACACCAAAAAAAAGTTATAGAGAAGTAATTGACGTATGCATTTTAACATTTTGATATGTCAAGACAAAAATATATTAAGAAGTATATATCTTGTGTCTTATTAATATTATTATATTTTTTGTACTTGACGTATCCTTGCCGTATCCAGATCCTGGATCTTAAAAAAACTAGCGAATCCGGATCCGGATCCGGATCCGTATCCTGGTAACTTAGCTAAAAGTTCAGTAGGAGAAAGGTGAATGTGCAACGATGAAACCCTTGGATCTGCTGCAGGCGTGCAAAAACATTCAAAACACACTTCCTGCTTTCCATGCCTTCTTTTTTTGTTCGAAAATTACCATGAAAAATTTCAATCAAATTGTTAAATTTAATAAGCTAGTAAACAAAAGGCTAGATGTTATCAGTTATTCCATTGCTCTTGAAAGGGCTTTCCTTGAGTTTATTTTCCTTGATAAAAATGCATCCAAAATAGTATGTGGAAATAAGGTTGTTCATAAGGAAAAACAAAAACCTAGTTTCCATGTGGAATTAGCTAGCAGTTTTTGAATTACAACCATAAAGACAATCAATCATTTGTCATATATATTTAATGTAATTTAGTTTTTTATGTTTCTGCAATCAGTTTTATGTGATATGGTTACGTGATTAATTATTGGCTGGAACTCAAACACATGCATGTTTATATTTTTATTTCTGGCCAACTAGTTTTTGATTTATTCAGTGACGTTCTTCCATCCTTTACTAGATACCTTAGCAATGAAAGTTGAACTCTTATCTCAGGTTTGTTTGAGCAAGTTTCGTAGGTTAAGCTTGTTAAATCAAGTTTCGTAGGTCTTCCCTTTTATATAGTATAACATTTGACTTGCAAGTTTAATTATTGCCTTTCGTTTTAAAAAAAATAATCTAATTTTTTTCTTCACTTTGCTAATTCTTATTTTGTCATATTATCTTGATAGGTTCTCTATTGGCTTTCTGGTCTGACTTGCACGGATGAGAATTTCATAACTAAATCTGGAGCTCAACGTGCTGCATCTAAAGAAAGTGTTGCTTTGGTTGCCCCTGACACATCTCCACGTAAGTTTGAATTTGTATCGAGTTGCAATTATATATATGACACTCATGTTCAGGATTTTTAACTTGAAACTAAAGACGTTGGGAAGGTTGAGACTGTTGAGCATTTATACCTTGTTTCGGTTTCAGAACACCTGAATGGTTTTCTAAAATTAAATTGTAAAATTTTTGATGACCTACATACGTATATGGTTAAATGAATAAATAGTTAATGAAGTATCATAACAAATAAATAATGGAAGAATTACAAAATATTGGATAGAGTACCTGTCGATGGGATTTCTTGTCACTTAAAATAAAATGTAATTCCTTATGACTCCTGCCTGCCAAGTGACCCAAAAAGTCAAAACATCCAGGATGTCGGGAACTTCTCATTGTTTTACGTAAGTTGGGCCCCCCTTGAAGTTACTGCTGAAGCATAAAATATCTGTGTAATTGCTCTTATGAGCTGTGTGAAAGCATTTCAAATGAAACCATTTGTAGCATTGGAAAATAAGGATTTATTTACAAAAGTTTGTGAGAATTGCAGACATTAAAGTGATTGTCATAGTAAATTTTCCCTATGAATGTAAGAGGGAATCCTCATTTCAAAAATCATCTAAATATTTGACCATGAACATTGCCATAATAAAATTTGCGAGGAAATAGCAGAATAAGATAGTTGGCACCTAAAATGAAAATGAAAGGCAAATGGAAGGTGAAATCACCAGGATCTGAACCCAACAGATTTGAAAGATGCTAAATTTCATTAAGCTAAAGAAGTGGTCTCATTACATCATAGCACCCTCTTCAAAACAAAGGAGCCATAGTCAAGTTCCAAATAACAGTTTCAGAAATGAATGGCTAATATAAATCTGTCTTTTCAATCTTCAAGGACAATGAATCCAATTTTCTGGGGTGCAAGTCTGAACAAATTTACGGAGAATAATTGGTCAGGGTATGCATGGAACAGAGAAAAGTAAGATAGAAGAATTTAGCAAATAGAGAAAGCAAAAGAGCAGCAGTAAGGAATCCTTTACTGTTGCTGCCTCCACTATGTTGATTTTTCAAGTGCAATGGGTACTAGCACAAATTTCTGAAATGCTGAGAATTACTTCTAATGATGTTGATATTTTTTTAGCACTTCCAACCTTAAATGAATAAGGACAATAGAGATTACAATGCACAAAGAGAACACAAGATTTACCCTGGGAAAACCCACTTCGGGGAAAACCCGACAACCTTTTCCTTAGAGAAATTCTTCAGTTCAACAAGAGATACACCTAATACTGCTAGTCTACTATGAGGTCAAGCTGACCAACAATACTATGGTCAAACCTAGTCAAACAGCCCTCTTGTCAAGTCAATCTTCTGCCTTTCAACTCGGCCCTCTCTGATCTGACTAGGCCGAATTTTGGCCTCTAAGAATATGCCCAGAAACTCGACCCTACTGCCCAAAATATTCTGCCCAGAAATTCAGCCTTGCTGCATAGAAACTGGTACCCAGAAGTTCAACCTGCTGCCCAGAAAGTCACACGTGCAAAGTCAAGGGGAGAAAGAGGAATGATATATATATATATATATAATAGGATGATATATATATATAATATATATATATATATTATATATAGTGTTCTGCCTGCCTGAATAGGTGTGTCTCTTCGCTGGGGCCAACTTGACTAGTTTGGAGCCAAAAATTGAAAATTCAAATTTCGAAATTCTCTTTTGATACCGACATGAAAAATGTGTCTAATATTAATTCTTTCAAGAGCTAACCAACGAAAATGACATGAAGAATGTCTTACAATTTCATTATATATTTCAAGGGCTAAAATATAAATTATGAAGATCGACCATAGCTACAAAATTCAGCACTCCCTCTTAGCTAGGGAGGTATTCATAATGACTAGATAGATGTTCTTTTCTTGACAAATTTCTCTAATAAAAAGTTATAACAAATCATCATCATTATTCAATTACCATAATCTGGTCGACAATTGTGACACATGGTAAACCTATAACATCAACCAATTATCATAATTTGGTCAAACAACTTTGACACATGGTAAGTCAACAACATCAACAAGTTACCTTAATTTTGGTCGGTACCTCTGACCTATGGTATATTCTCACCATAATCTTAGTCGGTACCTTTGACCTATGGTATATATTCTCACCATAATCCTGGTTGGTACTCCTAACACGTGGTACATCATTTAGCATCAAATGGTCATTATAATTCTAGTCTTTCTGACACATGGTATACAGACTAGTCTTGGTTCACTGTCATTCAGGTCAATATCTTTGACACATGGTGAATCTTCAAAGGCCACACTCTATATGAATAATTTGATATTTGATGCTCGAGGACCATTCTTCCTAATTCGGGTCAACATACTTGACACATGAAGAATGACTGTCCTATGCCGAACCATTCTCCCTAATTCGGGTCACTATACTTGACACTCATCGACACTCCCTTTCATTGAGAGAGGCATTCTCAACAAGTTTGAGCTTGTCCCTAAAGTACACACTTTTTCTTTGGATAGAGGCATTGTAAGAATATCAACTATCTTCTCATCAATAAAGACATACTGGAGCTTCACTGCTCCCTTCTGTACCATGTCATAGATGAAGTGGTACTTGATCTCAATGTGCTTCGACTTGTCATGGAAAAACTTAAAACAATGCAAAAACACGCATATGGATTTCAAGGAATGAATTGATTTACAATGAGCAGTGAAGCTCAATAAATAATACAACTTTATTTACAGAAGCAACAAGTTTCTACTAAGAAAGTAGAAATAACAAGTTTCTACTAAGAATATAGAAACAACAAGTTTCTAACAAGAAACAACAAGTTTCTAACAAGAAACTGCTAATTACAATCACAGATGAGCATTAAACACTAAAATAGCATTATTCTTATACCCTCCCTTAATGCTCAATCCATTTACAAAACCTATAGACCCTCTGAATTTTACAAATTTATCAGGACCAAGAGGCTTGGTGAAGATCTCTGCTCGCTGCTCCGTTGTGGGAACATACAACAATTGAATGTATCCGTCTTCAACAAGCTGTCGAATGTAGTGACAATGGGTTTCCACATGCTTTGTTCGTTCATGGAAGACTGGATTCTTGGCGAGTTTGAGCACTCCTTGATTATCACAAAACAAGGGAGTAGGACCTGCCTGGGAAACATGCATATCCGCAAGCATACGTCGAAGCAAACTTCCTCACAAGATGCCTTAACTGCTCCCCGATACTCTGCTTCTGTCGAGGAGAGAGCCACTGCCTGCTGCTTCTGACTAGTCCATGTGACAACGCCGGATCCTGGACTAAACACATACAAAGCTGTAGATTTACGGTCATCAACCGAACCAACCCAGTCTGAATCTGTGTAACCACTGAGTGTAGGATCTGAACTCAGAGTGTACAGAAGTCCATAATCAGGAGTGCCTCTTACATAACGCGGCACACACTTTGCGGCTATCCAATGATCAGCCTTAGGAGCTGACATGAAGCGTGAAATGTAGCTTACTGCAAAACTGATATCAGGTCGAGTGGCAGTAAGGTAGATGAGGCTGCCCACTAACTGCCTAAATAAAGTTTCATCCACACGTGGTGAGGATGACTGAGCTGAAAGTTTGAGCCATAGTTCCATAGGAGTCATGGTAGGTTTGCAATCCTGCATTCTGAACCTGTGCACAAGATTTCTGGCATACTTGGACTGGGAGAGAAAGATGTTGTTCTCAGTCTGCCAGACTTCCACCCCTAAACAGTAATGAAGAAGTCCCAAATTTGTCATATCAAAAGTGCTGCACAAATCCTGTTTGATCCCATGGATTAAATGTGCTGAACTGCCAGTAATGATAAGATCATCCACATAGACAACCACAAACAGAATATCATCACCAGTATGTTTGATATACAGGTTTGCATCAGATGGACTCCGCTGAAAGCCATGATCTGTTAGGTTCTTGTCAATTTTCATGTACCAAGCTCGAGGGGCTTGTTTCAGACCATAGAGTGCTTTGACTAATCTACAGACTTTCTGTTCTTGACCGACAACCTTGAATCCTGGAGGATGCGTCATGTAGACTTCTTCCTGTAAGTCACCATTCAAAAAAGCACTCTTTACATCCATCTGATGGACTTTCTAATTGAACTGAGCTGCTAAGGCAAGGACAAGGCGTATGGTACTCATCTTGGCTGTAGGAGCAAAGGTCTCCTCATAGTCTATGCCTTCCTTCTGTGAGAACCCTCGAGCAACAAGGCGAGCCTTATACTTGTCTACGGTTCCGTCAGCTTTGTCTTTCACTTTATACACCCATTTGCAGCTAATGGGCTTTTTCCCTGCAGGAAGATCAGAAAGGGTCCAAGTGTGATTCTTCTGAAGACTCTGGAATTAAGTTTCCATAGCCTGTTTCCACTCAGGTGTACCCTTAGCCTTTGAATAGGTTTGAGGCTCAAAAATACTGTGTAGGTTAGCCATAAGAGAAACATTTACTGTAGACTGCTGTTTGCTCTTATTTCTGGAAGTTCTACCTTCAAGGAGCTCATTATCCCAGAGATCACCAATAGTTTTAGCCCACCATTTAGGCCGGAGAGTAGAGGAACCAATATCAGGAGGTGGCTCAGGAACAATAGGAGCAGTAAGAGGAGAGTTATTTTCCAGAGGAAGCTCAGGTAGTGCATCATCCCTCCCATCATGTGGACCTAACGGAAGAAGAACACTGTGAGGCTGATCCTCAGAACACTGTTCAAAAGGAGGATACTGAAAGAACCCTCTGTCTTCATCAAATACTACGTCCCGACTTAAGCTAAGATGACCAGTGTCTATATCGATCAACCTACAGGTCTTGTGGTGATCACTGTACCCTGTCATCATGAGTTTCTGGCTTTTGGAATCCAACTTAGAGTGCTTAGCAGCTGGAATCCAAACATATGCAACCGAGCCAAACACTTTGAGGTGACTGATCTTAGGCTTACGGCCAGACCAAACCTCTTCTGGAGTCTTCCCCTTAACAGCCTGAGTAGGTGATCAGTTAAGAAGATAGACAGCAGTAAACACTGCTTTAGCTCAAAATTTGTTCGAAACATTCTTGTGTTGTAACATGGAACGAGCCATTTCAAAAACCGTACGGTTGCGACATTCGACAACACTGTTCTGCTGAGGAGTGTAGGGTGTAGTTAACTGGCGTTTGATGCCATGGGTATCATAGAAGTTGTAGAAAGTAGAAGAACAAAATTCCCCACCCATTATCTGTCCTAAGAGTTATGATATTACAGCCATAATCTTTTTCAACTAAGGATTTAAACTTCTGAAAGATTCTAAATACATTAGATTTATGTTTTAGAAAGTACACCCACATCTTTCTACTGAAATCATCTACAATAAGCAAAAAATATTTGCAACCAGTAACTAAAGATGTATTGATAGGACCACAAATATCAGCATGAATTAACTGGAGTACCTTAGATGCGCGCCAAGATTCTCCATCCTTGAATGAAGACCGATGTTGCTTGCCAGCTTGACAGACGCCGCACACTCCCAACTGTTGAGTCTGAATATCAAGTAACCTTGACACAAGTCCCTCCCGAGATAGCTGAGAGAGATACTGAATGTTTAGATGCCCATATCGCTGATGCCTCAAAGTGCTGATGGGAGAAACACGAGCTGCTAGAGCTACTTCTGGAGAATCACCAGTTTCAAGAAGCCTGTATAGACCATGATCCTTTAGGCCAACGTCAACCGTAAGACGAGTCTCCCTGTCAATAATGGAGCACTTGTGCGCACTGAACACTACATCAAGTTGAGGAGAGTTCCTCATAATCTGGTTGACAGACAACAGATTAATTTCCGTACCAGGAACATAGTACACATTCAGGAAGATGAGTGTGCGCCCACCAGACTGGATTTGAACGCGCCCACCAGACTGGATTTGAACTGTACCTCTGCCAACTACTGTGTACTCTTCACCTCTGCCGAATACCACGGAATCACTGAAAGGTGAGAAGTCAATAAACCAGTCACGCCTGTGAGAAAAATGACGTGATGCACTAGAGTCAATGTATCAGGTAGAAGACGGGGCATGATCTAAGGACCTCTTAGCCATAAAGGCGTAAAAGGCAGATTCCTTCTGCTCGGAATGTTCTGCAACATTCGTGTTCTAATGAGACCCTCCCTGCTTCTTCTGTTCAGAAGCAATCCTCTATCAGCAATCTTTCTTCATGTGGTCGAACTTGTGACAGTAATTACACTGCACATTTTTCTTCTTATATAGGATCAGAAGGCTGAGAAGAACCTTTCTGCTGAAAGGACTGAGAGGACTGATATTTGGCGGCAAAAGCATTTTCTGAGGAGGCTGATGAAGCACCACTACCAAACTGCTGTTTCCAAGGATCTTACTGCAAGAGTTTGGTGCATAATTCCGGAAACTTCAGATCAACATTAGTGGAGGCAATGTTGAGTGTTTCTATGAAGTGCTCATAAGGTTTTGGTAGACTTTTTAGGGTGATGAGTACCATATCTTCTTCCTCCATGGTTCGACCAATGGCTTCGAGCTGATCCCGAATGTCTTTAATCTTGTTAAGATGTTCCTGTAAAGACATACGTTCGTCCATCATGATGGAGAACAACTGATTCTTTAGAAAGAAAGCTTTGCTCTTGTTGGATGTCTCGTGAAATTCCTTCAAATGTTGCCAGATTTCGGCAGTTGTCTTGTCGGAAGGAATCTGTGGTAACTGATCATCAGTCACAGAGAGTTTGAGAAGCATAACAACCTCTCGATTTCGATCATCAAACTTATCTTGATCGGCACCAGTTGTACCGGGACAGAGCTCTTTGCCCAGAACGAGCTGGTCAAGACGCTTCCAGATGTTATAATTGGTGCCATTAAAGCGTTGATTGCCTTCCAACATCAGATTGGTTAGCGAGGTCATATGCACGTTTCCCAAGACACGGAAAACAACAAAGGAGTCTGGCACAGATTTCAATGCAGAGGTCGGCTGATCCGGACAAAATCTGATAGGTGTTGAAAACAAAATTCAAATCTGCTGACTCGAAAATTGAGGCATGAAAAACGATGCACCTAGAAATTTTGGATGACTACCCAGTTGAGATATCACAAAACCCACATCAAATCTGTAATCAGAAAAAGTTTTCAACAAATGAAAAAAAAAAATACCTTGGTCGATAAAAACGAGCCACGGAAAAAAAATCACGTGACTTTCATTTGTGACTTTCAAATGAAGGCGGAAGGACCATTGTGGTGACAGTATCACTGCAACACGCAGCTTCTCCTCGGCCTTATGTACACTCGTTCTCGATAAATCCTTGTAACACGCAGACAACGGCACCCACGTCCTCAACTATGCTAACAAAAATCCTTGTAACATGCTGTAGCAGCAACACTCATGTCCTCAACCACGCGGATAGTAGCACCCACGTAGCAAATAACGCCCTCAACCAAAAAAAACAAAAACCCGCAAAACGCTTCAATGAAATCGGTGCAATGGCTCAATCAAGAAATCAAGGGGCTTAGATCCCCTTCCATTATGCGGCCTGACAACGAAAATACCTTTTCACAACAATCCCAACCTCCTTTATGGAGCAGCGATCCAATGCCTTTGGGATTGTGCGTCGGCACTTTCGAAGATGAAACCCTCAAGGCAACGCCAAAAGGTTGCACAAGCCGTTAAAACTTCAAAAAACAGAGATGCTAAGAAAACCCAATGCACAGGCCAGTAGATAAAGTCAGATCTCCGTTATCAAGCTGACAGTTTCGACGCAAACGCCTTGCATAGAGCCTTTGAACGGAATGGGATGATGAAATATAGAGTAATGAACGTTATGGAAGTTCACTCGTGAAGATATCATGGCAGCTTCCAAGCTTAATCGTAGGCCCGACAACTTCCTAACGTGGTCAATCCCAGCGAAACTCACAGGGGCAGAGAGAAAATCCTAGATCGATTTGGATCTCAGATAAAATGCCGAAGACTGATCTAGCCAGCAGATTACGTAAATCCTTAGCCTGAAGACAACGAAGAAAATGTCGCTCTTAGCGAACGAAGAATTTCAGCACATTCTCCGTGTTCTCAACACCGATTTCGTCGATGGACGTCAGAAGATAATGTTTGCACGGACATCCATTAAGGGTATCAGTCATTGTTTTGCTAATCTCGTCTAAGGGAAAGCAGACGTCGATATGAACAAAAGAGCCGGAGAGCTTTCAGCAGCTGAACTGGAAAACCAGAATCGCTATCCGAGGGACAAAATAGATTTGCACAGAGAAAAGAACGAGGAATTTTGTCAATTGATGGAGGAACCCTCCTGCTTAGCCTCTTCCAGAAGACGTCCCAGATTCGAGAAACAGGTACCCTAAAAAAAATTGCGATGATGTTTCCAGAAACGCCTGGTAACAGTGGATTCTCTGAGAGCAATTTCAAAATGAAGCACGGAATTTTTCAAACAATGAAAAATTATTTCGAAAAAAAAACCCTAGCTCTGATACCATAAAATAGTGCGAAAACACTCATATGGATTTCAAGGAATGAATTGATTTACAATGAGCAGTGAAGCTCAATAAATAATACAACTGTATTTACAGAAACAACAAGTTTCTACTAAGAAAGTAGAAACAACAAGTTTCTAACAAGAAACTGCTAATTACAATCACAGATGAGCATTAAACACTAAAATAACATTATTCTAATAAAACTGGATTTTCCGTCAGCTTCACACAACTTTGATTGTCACAATGTATCACGGTCGGTTCTAGCACTTGATCAAATAGTCTTGTGAGTAACTTCTGAAGCCACACTGCTTCACAACTCACTAAACTAACTGCAATATATTTTGCCTCGATATTGCTGAGTGCAACAAATGTTTGTTTCTTGCTCATCCACGAAATCATAGCGGAGCACAAACGGAAGCAACGTCCAAATGTGCTCTTCTTGTCTTCAATACTCCCTGCCCAATTCCCCTCTGTATATCCCTACAGCTGTATATCACCGTTTGAGACATATCGTAAACCATAATTCACTGTACCATGCAAATATCTCAATATGTGCTTGTTGGAAATACTGAGAGGGGGGTGAATTAGTGTTTCTTAGCAATTAACACTTTATTAATTTTTTTCAGACCATTAGTTATTCTTCAGCGTTATTATTATTATTCTTTATTGGACATAAAATGCAGTAGACAACACCATACAACAAATGCAGAAAGATAAAACAATAGACACAAGATTTTTAGGTGGAAAATCCCCTTCAGGTCAGAAACCACCGAATGCTTCTTAGTAACTGTCTTCTTCCTGTTAAAAGAAAATTAATCACATCAAGTTTTCATCCACAACTGAAGGAGGCTCCAACCCCTTGATTTACAGGCTACGACCTGTAGGACTCTACTACACCCTAATAACTTATTGCAACCGGAAGGACGCCCAACGCCCTATGAGTCAGGCCACAACTTGACGAGTGCCCCAACACTTTGTTTACCAGCTGTTGTCGGAAGGATGCTTCGTTGCCCTGTAGTTTATGAACCCCAACTGAAAGGACGCCACAACGCCCTGCCCTAACACCACCCTGCCACCCTAAAGAGTTCTCAGGCCACAACTTGAAGGTGTCTTCAATCACCCTGAAGTGCTGGTGGACCACGTTTCACAATTTTCAGACTGGATCCCCTTGTGCTCTGAATCAATGTAAAGAAACTGTAATGAGGATTCTGCTTCTCTGCTCGATGTGAATGTCATTGTCAAGTCTTGGCAGCCTTACTGCACACCGCTGCTCAGTCTGACCACTGCACTATCCAATCCACTATTCACCCAACGTGTCTCTGCTCAGTCACACTGCCAAAACAAGCAATTGCACAACCTACTCATCCCACTGAGAATCCGCTCCTGTATAAGCTATAAACCCAAGTTGTACCAAAATAATAAAATCACTGCACTGCAACAATCAATGCAACCTGCAATGGTCAATGCTATTGTATTTTACTTCTCTGGAATGAATATGCGTTCAATGGTTCATAGAGCAATCATCCAAATAACTGTGGCAAGCTGCTAAAGCTGCTGCAAGTACTGGGCATTGAAGTCCAATGATGGCATAATCCTAAATGCCTTAGGTCATCCCTATGACCTGCTTTCAATGCTCTCAAACTGTACCCGAGGAGGGCTACCGACATATGTCTTATTTTTGATGCTCAGATAATCAGTGTCCTGGTGCCATCATCATTTACTGTTGTCATGTAAGATTGCTGTTCAAGAATGTTGTTACACAAATATTGTTATGTCAATATTATTAATACTGACACTGTTAAAGTCATCAAGGCTGTTGCATATAGTATAATAGATCACTTTTAGTTTCTATGCCTCTCACTGTATAAAGAAGAAACCTTTTCACTACTTCTAATAATGTACTATCACAAATATCAAAAACACATTCCCAAATGTAATAAGTCACTGTTTCACTGTTACACTAAAACACTATTGTTCACTAGAACAATCTCACAAATACTCTTGCCTTCACTACTTCAAGCAATCAATTACCACTTATCAAGTCAAGATTCTTTTGTATCACTGTTGTAGGTTACATGGAACTCACAGGTCCCTTTGGTTTCAAATATTCAACTTTTCTAATCATCCATAGTTATGTACCCTTATCTTTTGCCTGGACCAAACTCCCTTTATACTTGAAATCAAGGCCAAGATGTAAATCGATACCCAGTTAATCAGGGGCATTAACTTCTTTAGAACACCTTTAACAATCTAGTTATTGTTCAACTATAATTTCCTTAGGAAATTTGCCTCAATTCCACTCTTTATCATTTACTAAATATGTGCATTCATTTCACACATCAAATAACCTCCTCGTCAAATTGTTATGTATCATGATAAATTATTTCCACATGAACTATTGAATATACCATGCATAATTTAGCATACTCTACTCATAAAAAAATTAAACTGTCCATGGTTTTAACATTTCAGTTGATAGTTTCTGAAACCCAACTAGTAATTACCTCCCAAATGAATTCAAACTCAATAAATATTTAAAACCATTTATGAAACCAACACAATTTCTAAAAACCACCCACATTAATAATTATAAAATAATCCATAACCTCTGCTCATAATTACCGTAAACCACCATAAGGCAATTTAAATAAGCTATTTTTTAAAATAGTCCATGGTTTATGTTAATCTAGTTGTCATTGGTGTCAATATATTTTTAAAAAAGGCAAGGACATAATAACTGTGACCAGGGATGATAAATGATGAAGACTAGACACCATGATAAATGACCACTTGGTAAACACTTGATGATCCTCATGAAGAAGCCCATCCACTGTCCTCCATTTTTTTGCACCATCTATTGACCAGTCACATAAGAAAAACATATTTCTCACTCTTGAAAGGCTGCATCTGAACATGGCACTTATACCATCTTTTAAAGCATATTTTTAGCTTTCCAACGAGCTATTACTCAGCCAAAATCTCCAAGTGGTTTGAAAGTTATTAATTTTTTAAGTTAAAATTAACTTTCTTGTCAGTGAGCCGACCTCATCCTTCAAGGACATGTCGGCCTACCTCAAGGTGAAAGTTATTTTTTACCATATTTATCGTATTTACCACATTCACCGTACTGCACCATTGTTTGATATATTCACTGCTGCATCTTTTTTCCTATTGCTTGATGCACTTACCGGACCCCACTCGGACACAGTTCCCGAGGTTTTACGGGCTCAATCTCGACCGTAGATCTCTTGAGCTCAGATCTGACGGCCCACATCAATATCGCACGGCCCTCATGCTCGACCGTTACTCATGCGATATAAGTGGTTTCTTCTCTCTCCTCAGAACCATTTGTTCGTCGCTCTATGGAATCGCGTGCTCCCCGCTCCAAACCTCTTACCGCCTTGAGCTAGCGCGATATACCGCTCACTGCCCTAAAACCGCTCTTCGGTAACCGTTAACTTTTGGACTTCTTCGCCCCTAATTGTCGACCCGATGACCGTTGATCTTCGACCTCGGTAACTGTTAACGATTGGACTTTGTCTAACGGTCCTCCTCCGCATTTGTTATTTCTCCGCTCATCCCCCGATCATCCTCCACTCATCCGCCACTCATCATCCATTGTTCATTTGTGCCATAGACAGTTACAGTCAAATTCTGACTCCTGTATTCGGGTTAACGTTGAACGCTGAAGTATTACGTTGTTCGATATGCATTCAATCATATCTATTGTGGGAATAACTCTCATCGGAAAAGAGAATTATCCAGAATGGTTGAGGAAACTCCAACACACTCTTATTTTTAATGCGCTGTGGAAAGGAGTGTGTGTTGGAGAAGGAGATAAGGACCCTGTTGAACGTACCTCTGACAAAGAGCTCGCCATCTGGGAGAATAAAAACAACAAAGCATATGCATTGATCGCTGCATCTGTAAGTGAAGAGGTGAGTCAACACATCAAACCATTATCAACTGCATTCGAGGCGTTACAAAAGCTGAAAGAGCTCTATGACTCACACTCCGCACTTGAAATTGTTCAACTCATGATTAAACTCTTCACTCTTGAATTACAAAATAATGATCCACTTGCTCTGGCATCCAAAGTAAAATCAATAATGCATGATATTAAAGCCACTAAGGTTGAAATGGATATTCCTCTGATTGCTTTTCTCAAGGCACTATATCCTACTTACTCTAATTATCTTGAGTCATTGCAAGCAAATGGAAATCTCAAAGATATTACCTTTGACTCTCTTGTGAAAAAATTTGCTGAAAGAGAGAAAGCTTTTGGAAAGAAAATAACCCCTGAATCTTCTGAAGAGGCTGCGTGCCTTGCTCATAAAGAAAAGAATCCTGCTCAAGAGTCTTCCAGAGGAAGAGGTGGTCGCAAAGGAAGATATTTCAGAGGCAGGGGGGGCAGACACTCTCAAGGAGAAAAGTCAGATTTGCATTGCATACGCTGTAAAAGAAATGGATCACATGATGCCTCCACATGCAAGATACCTTAGGTTAAAATTGAGCAGCAAAGAAACCAACAGAAAGGTAAAACTGATGACACAAACAAAGGTAAAGCACCTGAATCAGCTCATTATGTTGTTGCACAATGTAATATTGGAGTAAATGAAGACTTATTTAATGCTTCACTTGCTTCTTGGAAAAATGATTGGTTGCTTGACTCAGGAGCAACTTGCCACATGACTCATAGAAAAGATTTTTTTGAAGAATTCACTGACAATGTTGATGGAGCAGTATACTTTGCAGACCAATCAAAACTCAAGCCATAAGGGCTTGGCACAATCAGGCTTAAATTGCCTGGTCTTCCAGACTTTCTTCTGCATCATGTTCTATATCTCCCACAGTTGAGGAGAAACTTGCTGTCCTTGGTCCACATCCGCCAGCAAGGTCACTCCATTCATATGTTTGATGGCAAGCTTGAGGTGAGAAAAACATTTGACCACTCACTTGTCATGAGGGGAATCGAAGAAGAAAGGCTCCTCAAGCTGCAAGGTACCTCTGCTTGTGCACAAGATTTCTCATACAATTCTCATTATGAAGAAGGTACACTTCCATCAAGTTTATTATGGCATGCTAGATTTGGACATTTAAACTATGACAACCTCCGCTCGTTGAAGAAAAATGGTGTTGCTGAATTGCCTACAATTCCTAAGAAACTTAAGCAATGTGATGCTTGTATTCTAGGAAAACATAGCAAACAACCCTTCCATGATTCACATTCCAGAGCACATAGAAAACTTGAACTCATTCATTCAGATGTATGTGGTCCAATGCCTGTCTCTTCTGCAAATGAAAATAAATATATGATGACATTTATTGATGCCTACACCAGAATGTGTTGGATATATTTATTGAAGAACAAATCTGATGCTTTTCAAACATTCAAAAACTTTCATGCATGGATTGAAAATGATGCACAAACTCATATTGGCTCTATTCGCACGGATAATGGAAAAGAATACACTTCAAATGAATTTGAAAACTATCTTCGCCAACATGCTATCAAACATCAAACAACTGTGCCTTATAATCCCCAACAGAATGGAGTAGATGAAAGAATGAATAGAACAATCTTAAATATGGTACGCTCCATGTTCTTCTTCAAAAATGTAAAAGTAATGTTTTGGGTTGATGCTGTTCTATGTGCTGTATATGTAAAGAATAGATGTCCATCTAATGCTATTAGAAACAAAACTCCTTATGAAATGTGGTATGGGCACATTCCTTTGGTAAAGCATCTTAGGGTCTTTGGTTCCACCTGTTATGCCTTGATACCAAAGGTACATAGAAACAAACTTGGTGCAAGAAGTCATAAGTGTATCTTTCTGGGGTATTCAAACACCTCCAAAGCATACCGTCTCTATGATGAAATCAACAAAATGTTTGTAGTATCTAAAGATGTAATCTTTCTTGAATCATCCAAAACTGACAATGTTGTTGAAAAACAACTTGATCGCTTGGATAGATTCACAACTGCAAAGTCATTTCGAGAATTTGATAATCAGATTCCACATCTTGAAGGGGGAATTCCTATACTAGATCAACCTGTGGAATCTTCTTCAGAAGCACTCTCTCCCCTGCATGAATCTCCAACAACAGATGATGCTTTGAGTGATGTGATTGACAGAATTGGGAGACTCAATCTTGATTTTGTCCCAACTCAGTCAACTGAGCAACCTAGACCATCTGAGAAAGGTCCCCCAAAGTGGCTGACAAAGACACTTGAAAATGTTCATCATGATGAGGTTGGAAAGACAGGAACTAGAAATTCAAATAAGAAAAATGGAGATAATATAGATGACTCTGATTCACCAGTTGATATGGATGTCTCTTATGATTGTGAATTGAATGTCTACAGATTTTGAACCAACTTCCTTCAAAGAAGCTGCTTCTTGTGATGAATGGAAAGAAGTAATGCAAAAGGAGTATGATGCTCTGATAAAGAATGGCACTTGGACGCTGGTTGATCCTCCTTTGGGAACCAAACCAATTGGCTGCAAGTGGGTCTACAAGAACAAGTATAAAGCTGATGGCTCACTTGACAAGCACAAAGCCAGACTTGTGGCAAAAGGTTTTGCACAGAAGGAAGGGGTCGATTATGAGGAGACTTTTGCCCCCACAACAAAATGGGCCACCATCCGGACACTCTTTGCCCTAACAGCTCAGAACGGTTGGAAAGTCCATCAAATGGATGTAAAAACTGCTTTCTTGAATGGAGATCTAAAAGAGAACGTTTTTATGCCCCAGCCTGAAGGATTTGCTGTGTTGTAGTCTCCTCATAATCGACCCCTTCCTTCTGTGTTGTAGTCTCCCTCTTAAAGTATGCAAACTTGTGAAGTCCTTGTATGGCCTCAAACAGGCACCGCGAGCCTGGTATGAAAAATTAACTGAGCATCTTTTGAAACTCAATTTCAAACATTATGATCTTGATGATGCAACTTTGTTCGTAAAGAAGGTTGGCAAAACAGTTGTATATCTTGTGGTATATGTAGATGATCTCTTGATGGCAGGGAACAATGAAAGCTACATTGCATCCATAAAGAAGGAATTGAAGAAAGGTTTTGAAATGACTGATTTGGGCTATGTTCATTACTATCTTGCTATTGAAGTAACTCAACATCCAAAGTCCATATTCCTTTCTCAAAAGAAGTACATTTGAGATCTGTTGAACAAGTTTGGCATGATTGAATGCAATCCTCTGACTACTCCAATGGAACGAAACTTAAAGCTCACATCCATTGAAGGAAAAAAATTTGAGGATGCAACAAAGTATAGACAGCTTGTAGGAAGTCTCAACTACCTGACTACCACCAGACCAGACATTTCATTTGCTGTTGGAATCCTTTCCAGGTTTATGCAAAAACCATATGAGGGACATTGGTTTGCTGCAAAAAGAGTTCTAAGATACTTGAAGGGAACTCAAGGCTTTGGAATTAAGTATACACAGGTGAGTGACTTCAGCTTGATTGGATACTCTGATTCAGACTTCGATGGAGATAAAGAAACGGGGGTATCTACTTCTGGCTATGCTATGAGTCTTGGATCAGGAGCTGTCTCCTGGAGATCACGCAAATAGTCAGTTCCAGTAGATTCCACAACAGAGGCAGAATACGCGGCAGCAACTGAAGCAACAAAAGAAATTGTGTGGCTCAGGAAAATTCTTGAAGATTTGGAGGTAAAACAAGTGCAATCAACTCCACTCATGATTGACAATACATCTGTAATAAAGTTGGCCAAGAACCCAAAGTTCCATGATCAAACAAAGCACATCAATATTAAATATCATTTGATTCGACATCATGTTGGGGCCAAAACAATCCATCTCTGCCATTGTTCCACTAATGAGCAAATTGCAAACATCTTCACTAAAGCACTTGGAAGAGAAAAGCTTGAAAGATTTAGAACGATGCTTGGACTCACCAACACTCCTTCAGATTAAGGGGGGGAATGTTGACACCTAATATTAAGGATTGGGTGAACAACTGTAAATAATGTAAATGTAAATAAATAATAGAGAAAACAGAGAGTCGGGAGATGAACCGAACAGTGACTCCCTTTTGTATATAACAATGAATAACTTGAATGAATAACATAGAGAGTTTCTGTTTTGAGCAGTTATATCCTGGTCTGTCAGTTTTGATGACCATCAAAGCAGTCCTTTTGCATATTGTGAAGGAGAGTTTAGAATTGTTTTTGAGCCGAGTTTGGAGATCTATTGAGCTGCTTTGGAGAATTATTGAAGACCTATTGAAGCAGCTTCTTGAAGCAAACATGGAACAAACATTGTAGCACTCCTTGAGCAGACTTTGTAGTTACCTTTAATAATCCTTGAAGTATTTTGGAATGATTCTGGATTAGGAACATTTGAGTAGCTGTTAGAGATCATGGAGCAGCCCTTTGAATACATTTGTTGAAATAGATTTTTGAAGCAGCAGAGAAGGATTGGTGTCCTTGGGGTAGGTGCCCCTAAACTCAAGGTTGGAGCCTTGGTGAAGATAGGGTCGAAGCCCTAGAGGTCAGAGCCTCATTAAGTCCAAGTTGGTGCTTGGCAATCATTGTACACCTTCTTTTGTAAGATGATCATTTGCCTTTTTTCATTAATAAAATTATTCATTTCTCTGATTTTAAATGTGTAGAATCTAACTTGTTAACAATTGAAAAGAAATACTGATTCACCCCCCCCTCTCAGTATTTCCAACAATTGGTATCAGAGCCCACTTCTTCACTATTAGCCTAACAACTGGAAGAAGGATTCTTAGGCACAATGAAGAATCAAGAAGTGACAGGGAGGCTACCTGTGTTCGATGGAACAAACTTTGGTTTTTGGAAAAAAAGGATGTCCTACTATTTGATGTCACTTGGACCCGAAGTTTGGCATTTGGTTTGAATGGGTACAATGCTCCTTCCACTCTTCCAACTAACCAAGACGAAAGGAAAGCTTACATTGCAAATGCCAAAGCCTTAAATTTCATCACTAGTGGAATCACTCATTCTGAATTTACAAAAGTCATGAATTGTGACTCGGCCAAAGAAGTATGGGATAAGCTGGTTAGCTTATACAATGGGGACTCGAAAGTTAAGAAGGCAAAGCTTCAAATTCGTAGAAGGCAATTCGAAAGTTTGAAAATGGATGATGAAGAAGATATTGCATCATACTTTCTTCGATTAGCTGAAGTGGTCAACTCTCTTAAAGGATTGGGAGACAATATTGAAGAAAGCATTGTTGTTCAAAAGGTCTTAAGATCTCTCCCTGACAGATTTGACTCCAAAGTAAGTGCTATAAAAGAAATGAATGTTAAAATTGGCAAGTAGGGCCAACCTCCATGTGGGTCACCTCATTTATGGCAACTGATATTTTTCCTAGATTCCTCTTGTCGAGAGGTGTAGGATTGATCTAAAGATCATCCGATTCCGACAAGTATTTATGGAGATATGAATTTATTTGTAATTACTTGACAAATTGTCAAGGTCAGCCAACAACTAAATGTGTGGCACAAATCATATAAATACAAGTGAGATTGATTCATTTCAAATCATCTCATCATCTCTCATTTTTCTCTCTCTTCTTGTATGATTGGATAGACACAAGGAAGAGGATCTCTCACACGTGGGAAGCAAGAAGACGCAGAAATTGTTGACTGCGTTGATCGAGTTTGATTGAGGCAACTGAAGGCATCTTTGACCTGCGTTGACCAAGTGTTGACTCATCAAGGGTGTGGTTTTGGTGTGGCTGCCTCTCTTAGGCAGGCCACAGATTTTGGCACAAAAATTGAGGCAATCCGTCCATATGTTTGACCAGCGTTGACTGCCCTAGTTTTGTGCAGCAGGTTGACTTCAGTCAACATCAGTTTGACTGTGTTTTGGGGGCTGTTCAAGTGCTGTTTCTTCAAGTTGTTCAGGGGCTAGTTGACCGAAAATTGACCAAGCATATTGGAGGTCAATTTCAACTCGTTTGACCAAGTTTGACTTTGCTGATCTAGGGTTTGCTGCTGCTGATATAAAATTACAGAATTCGGATTTTGTACTATTTCTCTCTGTTGAACTATTGAAGATAAAAGAAGATTTGATCAAAGGGTTTCCCCGCATTGGGGTTTGTCCCTGGCTAGCCGCCACATCTTGTGTCTCTTGTCTTGGCTTGTTTTCTGTTGATCGTTTAATGTTCTATCTGCGCTTTACTTAATGTATTTGTGATTGCTAATCTGTGGCTAATAAGAAGAAAAGAAGTAAACTGCTCTAAACATAGAACATACCATAATTTAACATGGTATCAGAGCTGAGGTGAAGACAAAGCCCGAGCAAGAGCAAGAGCAAGAGCAATCACCGAAGAGAAGGTTGGCAAGGCTATCCTAAAAACTTCATGGGGTTCTCAACACTCTTCCCTGCCGAAGACAAGCTCCGTGAGAAGTCTGACTATCATGGATGGAAGATGTCTCTCGATCTGACTTTAGAAGATCAGGAAGTGTTGGACCATGTGAGAGGCAATACTATTGCGCCTCCAACAAATGCATCCGCTGCTGCCAAAAGCAAGTGGTCCAAGGGAGAAGTCAAAGCAAGGAAGATCATCCGAGACTTTATCGATAAGCGTCTGGTGGCCTACGTTTTCGAGCTGACAACCTCCAAGGAAATCTACGATAGACTGGTGAGTTTATTTAAAGTTAATGATGCAAATCAAGTCCCGTTCCTTAAAAATAAGCTGAAGGAAATTAAGAAGGGCAAAGATGAGAGTACGCAAGCATATTTCTTAAGGATCACCGAGATCAAGAATGATCTCCTATCTATTGGGGAAGTAGTTCATGACAGGGAAATGACTATCACAACTCCTGGAGGACTGTCACTTGAATGGTATATATTCAAGGCTACTCTTCTCAACAATAATGACATCCCGGGATTTGAGGAATTGATGGCTAGATGTATTCAAGAAGAGACAAGGATGGAAGAGCAAGAAATGCTTGCACTTAAAGGCCATCCCTCTGCCTTTTCTTCTCATGCTACAAGAAGAAACAATTCTGGGGCTAAATCCAAAGGAAAGGCCGGACCAAAGGATGAAAGAAAAGGTCGATGCTATAATTGCAACAAAATGGGCCACTGTGCAAGGGAGTGCCCTCTTAAAAGGGACTTACACCATGATGATGGCCAAAATCATTCTCAAGACAATCAAAGGAATGGCAGGTCCAATGGTAGAGGTAAAAGAAATGCCGAAAATCAAGGAAGAGAACAACCCTTCAAGAAGGCAAGAAACTCCAGGTATGAATCTAACGTTGTTAACAGTAAGCAAGATGAATATTGTCTACCAGCGGCCCTCTCTACTACTGCTCCCTCGGACACGCTAGGAAATTGGCTTATTGATAGTGGTGCCTCAAGGCACTTCACTGGTTTCAAAGAAGCTCTCTCTAATCTGATAGAGAAGGAGACTAACCCGGAAATTGTTCTTGGGGACAATGCAAAATATCCCGTGAAAGGCATAGTGCATGTCACTCTTCAATTGAATCAGGGTAATACAATTCATTTGCAAGAAGTCCTATATGTACCTAGTCTCAAAAAAAACTTCTTGTCCATTTCGGCAATGTAAGACAAAGGCTGCAAAGTAACCTTCATCGATGGCAAGGTACGTGTATGGAAAAAGAATTTTAAAGAAGCTTTCACTCTTGGGTTTCGAGTCGATTCATTATATCAGGTCGGAGGAAGTCCATTGGGTGTCATGTCTTGTGACACATCACTTCAGTCCAAACTATGGCATCGAAGGTTTGCTCACCTTCATTATAAAGCTCTACCCAATGCAAGACAAATAGTGACAGGGAAGCCCGAGTTCCGAGCAGAGCAAGAAGGTGTATGTCCGAGATGTGCCAAAAGGAAGCTCAAAAGGGGACCATTCCCCTCAAGCCAAAGCAAGACCTCTGATATATTGCAGTTGGTTCAAGGTGTATGTCCGAGATGTGCCAAAAGGAAGCTCAAAAGGGGACCATTCCCCTCAAGCCAAAGCAAGACCTCTGATATATTGCAGTTGGTTCACTCAGACATATCTAGTATGATGCCTGTGAACTCCTTGGGAGGATATTTATATTACCTCACTTTTACAGATGACTATTCTCGCAAGACTTGGATATACTTCTTGAAAAAGAAGGATGAAGTGTTCACTTGGTTTCGTCACTTCAAAGCTTTGATCGAGAATCAAACCGAAAAAAAATCAAGATCTTAAGGACTGACAATGGGACTGAGTATGAATCCAATGAGTTCCATGACTTTTGCAAAGAAGTTGGCATTAAGAAGGAGACTACAACACCATATACTCCTAAGCAGAATGGTGTGGCAGAAAGGAAGAATCGTACGATTGTGGAAGTTGTCTGTGCTATGCTTCACGATCAAAGACTTCTGAAGCTTCTATGGGCCGAAGCTACAAATACCGCAGTATATGTGCAAAACCGATGCCCTCATCAAGCATTGGGTTCCAAGACTCTCGAAGAGATGTTCACTGGTAAGAAACCTGGTGTATCTCATTTTAGAATTTTTGGAAGTCTGGTATATTTTCATGTGCCGAAGGAGAAGAGGAATAAATTGGGTGTATCTGGAAAGAAAGGAATCTTTGTGGGCTATAGCGAAAACACTAAGGGCTATAGGATCTATGTGGCTAGTCAAAGGGAAATCGACCATGATGTCAGCTTTGACGAAGATATGGCTCTTAGCAAAGTTGACAATCTTCCTACTCAAAGGGGATCTAAAGAAGCTGACACCAGGGAACCAAAGGAAAAGGAAAATGAGACGATGCCCGATGTGGAAGAACTTATGGATCCTATTAATCCCCCTCTGCAAGAGCCTTCCTCTTCTAAGAAGAGGCCTTCATGGCTTAGGGGGACACTTGATGATGCTGAAGGGCACGTTGCACCTAGGGGAACCTTCCGGGAAAGTAAGAAGCCGACCAGGTATCAGGGATACTTGACCATCATGAGCACGATCATCCAAGATGAGCCTTCGTCATTCGCAAACGCTGTTAAGCATCAAGTATGGAAGGATGCTATGACTGAGGAATATGAGTCCATCATGAAAAACGATGTCTGGGATGTGGTCCCCAGACCCTCAGACAAAGCAGTTGTCACTTCGAAATGGCTTTACAAGATAAAGCATGCAGTTGATGGAAGTGCGGAAAAGTATAAGGTTCGTTTTGTCGCTTGTGACTTCTCTCAGAAGGAAGGTATAGACTATGACGAGATATTTGCACCTGTTGCCCAATATACCACCATCTGCTCGATCATAGCCCTTGCTGCTTCGCAAGCATGGAACCTACATCAGATGGATGTCAAGACCGCGTTCTTGCATGGTTCAATCAAAGAGGAGGTCTATGTGGAGCAACTCGAAGGATTTGAGATTCATGATCGAGAATCTCATGTGTGTAGGTTGAAGAAGGCCCTCTATGGGCTAAAGCAAGCACCCCGAGCATGGTATGAGAGGATCGATAGCTACTTGATGAAGTTGGGATTTACTAGGAGTGAAGCCGACCCTAACCTTTACTTTAAGGTTGAAGATGACAATCCTCTCATACTAGCGCTGTACATTCACGACCTCTTTCTAACAGGTGCAGACCCTCTCATTCACAAATGTAAGAGGGAGTTGGCTTCTAAATTTGAGATGAAGGACCTAGGACTGATGCACTATTTCCTAGGACTAGAAGTTTGGCAGAAGCCAGGGGATATTTTCCTATCTCAAGGAAAATATGTAGTGAAGATATTGGAGAGATTCGGTATGGTGGACTGCAAGCCTGTGACTACCCTGATGGAGCTTGACTTCAAGAAGTTAAGCGGTAGTGTTGCCGAACCTGTTTTACGGAATGCCACCGAGTATCGTCAACTCATTGAAGAATTGATGTTCTTGGTGAACTCTCGTCTGGATATATGTTTTGCAGTCAACAAGCTAAGTCAACATATGGTTGAGCCCCACCACTCACATTGGATTGGTGCCAAGAATCTGTTGAGATATCTGCGTGGCACAATCACTCATGGGTTGAGATACACTACCGAAGATGTGAGACTACATGGATATACCGATGCTGATTGGGTAGGCAGTGTGGTGGACCGAAAGAGCACTTCTGGGCGCTGTTTCTCTTTGGGATCTGCCTCGATATCCTGGATGAGCAGGAAGCAGAAGTCAGTGGCCTTGAGCACCGTCGAGGCAGAGTATATTGCTGCTAGTATGGCCTCTTGTGAGGTGGTCTGGTTGCGAAAGCTCATTAGTGCACTGTTTGGATTTACATTGGATACCACCATGATCTTGTGTGACAGCCAAAACGCGATTCGTTTATCAGATAATCCTGTATTTCATGATCGCTCCAAGCATATCGATATCAGGTACCACTATATTGGGGATATGGTGCAATGGGGAGCAATAAGGGTCCAACATATCGGTGCAAATGAACAGATCGCTGACATTTTGACGAAGCCCCTGGGAAAGGTCAAATTCTTGACTTTCCAGGAACGACTTGGTGTCGTTCAGAGACCCTCTTATGAGGGTCGATTATGATGTATTGAGCTCTGGGAGCTCTAGGGGGGCACGGGGTACTTCTTGGAGCGACATGCAACCACATGGCTACTCACCATCCCCTGGTGGTGCACTATGTACAGGGTGAAAGGTTCAACCTTCCCCTGTGACACCCCGTGGCGATTGTAGGACAAGATGATTAGTTCTTCTGTGGGCCTGGATGATTAGTTCTCCGTGGCAGTTGTGGGACATGATGATTAGCTCTCCTGTGGGCTAGGATGATTAGTTCTCTGTGGCGACTGTGGAACAAGATTATTAGTTCTCCTTTGGCGACTGTTGGACAGGATGATTCGTTCTCCTGTGGACAAGATGATTAGTTCTCCTGTTGATTCCTCCTACCCATGCAGTCTGGGACTCATGAGAAGTACCTCTCATTTGATGAATGAGTAGGGAAATGGGGTTAGGGACCATTAGTAGTACTATCGATGGACGCATCGTTGTATCTACCGTACTCCCTATGCTAGGATGACCTCCATTGATCTGGACCAATGATACTGATATGGGATCAGTGAGATTGGTATGACACACTCTCAAACTGACTTCGGGTCAGTGGAGGATGGTATGATTCATCCTCAATCATTTCTTCTTCTTCATAGTTCGAGCAGAGTAGAGCAAAGCAAAGCAGGGCCAAGCAGTGCAGGCAATGCATTTGATGGCTGGGATAGTAGCGACGGTCAAATGGATTGCAGATGGAGTTCTCCCTAGTTGAGAGGGGGTATTAAAATTGGCAACTAGGGCCAAACTCCATGTGGGTCACCTCAGTTATGGCAGCTGATATTTTTCCTAGATTCCTCTTTTCGAGAGGTGTAGGATTGATCTAAAGATCATACGATTCCAACAAGTATTTATGGAGATATGAATTTATTTGCAATTACTTGACCAATTGTCAAGGTCAGCCAACAACTAAATGTGTGGCACAAATCATATAAATATAAGTGAGATTGGTTCATTTCAAATCATCTCATCATCTCTCATTCTTCTCTCTCCTTGTATGATTGGGTATACACAAGGAAGAGGATCTCTCACACGTGGGAAGCAAGAAGACGTAGGCTGAAAGAGGACGCAAAAATTGTTGACTGCGTTGACCGAGTTTGATTGAGGCAGCTGAAGGCATCTTTGACCTGCGTTGACCAAGCGTTGACTCATCAAGGGTGCGGTTTTGGTGTGGCTTCCTCTCCTAGGCAGGCCACAGATTTTGGCACAAAAATCGAGGCAATCCATCCACAGTTTTGACCAACGTTGACTGCCCTAGTTTTGGGCAGCAGGTTGACTTCAGTCAACATTAGTTTGACTGTGTTTTTGGGGATGTTCAAGGGCTATTTCTTCAGGTTGTTCGACGGCTAGTTGACCGGAAATTGACCAAGCATATTGGAGGTCAATTTCAACTCGTTTGACTTTGCTGATCTAGGGTTTGCTGCCGCTGATATAAAATTACAGAATTCTGATTTTGTACTATTTCTCTCTGCTGAACTATTGAAGATAAAAGAAGATTTGATCAAAGGGTTTCCCCGCATTTGGGTTTGTCCCTGGCTAGCCGCCACATCTTGTGTCTCTTGTCTTGGCTTGTTTTCTGTTGATCGTTCGATGTATATGTGATTGCTAATTTGTGGCTAATAACAAGAAAAGAAGTAAACTGCTCTAAGCATAGAACATACCATAATTTAACAATGAAGGACCTAGATACTCTCAAGATGGATGAACTTCATGGAATCCTCATTGCCTATGAGATGAGAAAAGGAATCCCAAGTTCCAAAGATGCAACATTCAAGGCCTCAAAATCGAAAAAGGGGAAAGGATGGAATACTAGCAGTGATGACTGCGATGTTGAATCCGAATTGGCGCAATTTGTACGAAGACTAAAGAAAGGATCCAAGCTAAAAGGTAAGTACCCTCTTATTTGTTTTAAATGTGGAAGAATAGGTCATTATGCTTCAAAATGTCCTCTTAAGCATGATAGTGATGATGAGGAGGATTCTAAAAGGATGGTATAAGAAAGGGTTTAATAAGAAGAATTTCTTCTCTAAGCAAGATGAGTCTGATGAAGATGAATTTGTAGTCATCGAAAATAAATCAACTAATAATTTCTCTCATCACAAAGGAGGTAATGATGAATCAGATGAAGAAAATGACTATGTTGGAATCCAAGAAGTATTATTCATAGCATTCACAAATGATGATGATTCAGGACTAGAAGGATATGTAGATGAATTGTTAATAAGTGCCATTGAAGAAAATGAGAAATTACGAAATAAAATCATTTCTCTCAAGGTGGAAAAGGAGGAAGCAAAAAGAAGGGAAGACCTCTTGGAAAATAAGCTAAAAGAAAAGGAAAAAATATTTGAAAATCGTGAAGCTGAAATAATATCTCTGAGAAAGGAATTGGAGCAAGTCAAAAAGAGTTGGGAAAGCTCTCAAACACTCGACAATATCCTTAATGCTCAAAAACCTCAATATGACAAATTTGGGATTGGTTTTAAAGGAGAATCATCAAGTACTAAGGATAATGCAATAAGCTATGCCGACATACTTTCCAACAATCCAAAAGAAGAAAAATCATCTCATCAAAGGCCCATCTCAAATCCAAAGAATGAAGAAAAAGTAACTCCAAGGAAGAATGTTGATTCAAATAATGGCTATTACAATAGTTACCAAACTATCTTTTTTGGGCATTCTATTATTGTTAAAATTTTGGTCATCAAGCTAAACATTGCATGGCTCGTAAGAATGAAATACCAACATTGAAGGATCAAACAAACAAACCATGTGATCTCAAAGCGAAAGCACAAATCAAGACCTACAACTCTTTTGATCCTTTGGCCAAATTTGATCTAATTTGCTCATTATGTAATGATAATGGACATAATGAACAAAACTGCCCCCTCAAAAGAAGAGAAGCAAAAGATGAGAACCCCAATACGGATAAATGTGGTCTAGCTCTATGTGTTCACAGTGATGAAAATCATTGGTTTGTGGATAGTGGGTGCTCCATACATATGACAGGTGACAAAAGGAAGTTTGTCTCATTGAACAAAACGGAAGGAAATGTATCCTTTGGAAGTAGATCTGCCAAAATTGCTGGAAAAGGAACCGTTAACCTTATTAATGGAAAACGAAAAGCTCAAAATGCTTTGTTGGTAGATAGGCTCAAACACAATCTCTTGAGTGTTAGCCAAATCTGTGATCAAGGACATAATGTTGTCTTTAGCACCAAAGATTGTGAAATAAGGAACTCTTCCTCAGGAGAACTTGTGGCGAAAGGAGTTAGAACATCAGACAACACTTACATTATGAACAAAATTCAAGAAGATAAATGCTATCTAAGTCGAACAGATCAATGCTGGCTGTGGCACAAGCAACTGGGGCATACAAGTTTTGATAACTTGATCAATATTAGCAAAATTAATGCAGCAAGGGATATTCCAAAGATGTTCAAACCAGATCACGCTGTATGTGGCCCATGTCAACATGGCAAGCAAACTAGAACCAACCACAAGACTAAGGAGTTCTCAACATCAAAACCTCTCGAGATCATTCATGCAGATTTATGTGGGCCAACTAGAACTCCAGCGCTTCAAGGAGAAAGGTACTTTGCTTTATTTGTTGATGACTATACTAGAATGATGTGGGTATATTTCATAAAATATACATCTGAAGCATTTGAATGTTTTAAGAATCTTAAAGCTCTTGTAGAAAATGAAAAGGATTATAAGATTAAATGTCTTAGAATGGATAGAGGGGGAGAATTCACATCAAAAGAATTTGATGAATTATGTAAAGTACATGGAGTCGAAGGAGAATTCTCTGCTGCTAGAACAACCAAGCAAAATGGGGTAGTTGAAAGAAGAAATCGAACTGTTCAAGAAATGGCAAGAACAATGTTACTAGCAGCTGACTTGCAACCAAAATTTTGGAGGGAAGCAGTCGGGATAGTAGTTTATACCTTGAATCGAACTCAACTAAGACCAAATAATGAGAAGACTCCTTATGAATTATGGAAAGAAAGACCTGCTTCAGCAAAATACTTCAGGATTTTTGGAAGCAAATGCTTCATAAAGATCAATGATGACTCACCAGGAAAATTTGATTCTCGGGTTGATGAAGGAATATTCCTTGGATATTCTACTAGGAGCAAAGCTTACAAGTGCTACAATAATTGACTACGGAAAATAATGGAAAGCATTGTTGTGAAGATTGATGAAGCCCTTCTAGAAAAGGAAATTGAAAATCATGAAGTTGACTCCCTCATTGAAGAAAGCGAAGAAGAACCTGAAAAAAAGGAAAAAGATCAAGAAAAACAAAAGGAAAAAGAACCATCTCAAACTCCTTCAAAAGTGAAATTCCTCCAAAAACATCACCCGGAAGAGCAGATTATTGGCAATGTAGATGAGGGGATACAAACCCGAAGAAGGATGACAAGTACACCAAGGAAAAATGATTTTGCTTTCCTATCTATGATAGAACCAGAAACTTTTACTCAAGCAAGTAAAGATCCTCATTGGGTGGAAGCCATGGAAGAAGAAATGTCTTAAATCGAGAAGAATGAGACATGGGAGCTGGTACCTCGTCCAAAGTATAAAAATATAATTGGAACCAAGTGGGTGTTCATAAACAATATGAATGAAGATGGACAAATCATCAGATTATTCACAAATTGAAGGAATCGACTTTGAAGAAACCTTTGCACCGGTAGCTCGTATGGAAGCTATAAGGACGTTCTTAGCTTTTTCTTGCTCAAAAGGATTCAAAGTCTATGAAATGGACTTAAAATCAACATGTCTGAATGGGGAACTCAAGGAAGAAGTCTACATGGAGCAACCAGAAGGGTTTGATCTAGCAGAAGGAAAAGACTTTGTTTGTAAGTTGAAAAAGGCATTATATGGTTTGAAACAAGCTCCTAGAGCTTGGTACGCAAGATTGGATCACTATCTACGACAACAAGGCTTCAAAAAGGGGGTGGCAAGAAGTAATTTCTACATGAAGATGCACGAGGATAAGTTATTGGTCACTCTTGTCTATGTTGATGATCTGATTTTTGCTAGCAATAATGATGAGATAAGCCATGAGTTTGCTCAAAATATGTCAAAAGAGTTCGAAATGTCGATGATTGGTGAGTTATCTTACTTCCTTGGACTACAAGTATCTCAAACCACAACAGGCATGTTCATATCTCAAGCAAAATATCTTAAAGACACGCTTAAAAGATATGGGATGGAAGACTGTGCACCTATGAGCACACCAATGACCACAGGCTGCAAATTGAGCAAAGATGATGAATCCCCCTCGGTAGATGCAACTCTTTATAGGTCAATAATTGGAGCTCTCCTATACTTAACTACTACAAGACCTAACATTATGCAAGCAGTAGGAATGGTAGGAAGATTTCAATAAACTCCTAAGCAATCCCATTTGTTGGCTGTAAGAATAATTCTCAGATACTGGAAAGGAACTCCTGATTTTGGTCTTTGGTACCCTAAGAGCTCAACTCTTACTGTGACTGCATACACCGATGCTGATTGGGCTAGAAGTGTCGATGATCGAAAAAGTACTAGTGGAAATGCATTCTTCCTGGGAGATTGTCTAGTATCTTGGCTCAGCAAAAAACAATCATCCATATCACTATCTACAGCTGAAACCGAGTATATAGCTGCTGCAGATTGTTGTACTCAAATATTATGGATGAAGGAAGCTCTAAAAGATGTCAATAGAGATACCACACAACCAATCACCATCTATTGTGACAACACAAGTGCTATCAGTGTTAGTAAAAATCCAGTGATGCACTCAAAGAGCAAACATATACCAATCAAATATTATTTTCTTCGTGAACAAGTGGCCGAACAAAACATCAGGTTGGAATATATCAATACAAAGGAGCAGATTGCAGACATTTTCACCAAACCCCTTCCTCGAGAAGAATTTGAACATCTTTGCCAAAAGATGGGGGTTATTGCTCTAGCATCACACTAAGCTAATTTTTAAGATGCTGCATGACAGGGGAAGCAGTTTGATAGGGGGAGTCCTTGTGCACTCCTTTATCATTGATGTCAAAGGGGAAGAGAAGAAAAATATTGCCATCCAATTGCAAAGGGGGAGATTGTCAATCTAGTTGTCATTGGTGTCAATATATTGTTAAAAAAGGCTAGGACATAATGACTGTGACCAAGGGTGATAAATGATGAAGACTAGACGCCATGGTGAATGACCACTTAGTAAACACTTGATGATCCTCATGAAGAAGCCCATCCCCATCCATGAAGAAACCCATCCACTGTCCTCCATTTTTCTGCACCATCTATTGACCAGTCACATAAAAAAACATATTTCTCACTCTTGAAAGGATGCATCTGAACATGACACTTATACCACCTTATAAAGTATATTTTTAGCTTTCCAACAAGCTATTACTCAGCTAAAATATCCAAGTGGTTTGAAAGTTATTAATTTTTTAAGTTAAAATTAACTTTCTGGTCAGTAAGCCGACCTCATCCTTCAAGGACATGTCAGCCTACCTTAAGGGTCATGTCTATTCGTTGGAGGGTCGAAATATGTGTATATATATGCGGTCAAATCTCCTTGTTTCAGATCATCCAATCATTTGATTAAGCACAGAAGCTTGGAAAAGGTGAAGAGATGTTCATATCTCATGAACATGAGTTAGGATAAGGAACTGTACAGGACGGATTACCTACAGCAAGGGCTGCAGATTTTTTTTTTATAACAAGATCTCCGTGACACCTTTAACTTGGACTGTGGAAAAGTTGTGGTTATTGCAGATTCAGACTTTGATTACGGCTGCAGTGTTCCCTTGTTTCCCTTGGTGCAATTACAGATCTTCGGACTTGAGGACTTCAGAATAATACAAGTCTATAACTCTACTCCTTTTTGGACCTGTGGCAGCCCTTAAAACACAGACCTATGCCTCTACTATTTCTAATCTGAGAAATAACATTGGGTTAATTTGGAACAGGAATATTGACATGATGTATAAATCGTTGGGTATGAATATTGGAGCAATTTCAACAATGGTATTGGTGTAGCAGTGGTTCAGTGGTACACTTGGGTTCTTGTGAATAGACTTGGCACACTCCTTGATATCAGTTTTGAAGACCATCAAAGCAATCCTTTTGCATATTGTGAAGAAGAGTTTAGAATTGTTTTTGAGCCGAGTTTGGAGATCCGTTGAGCTACTTTGGAGAATTATTGAAGACCTATTGAAGCAACTTCGTCAAGCAAACATGGAACAAACATCGTAGCAGTCCTTGAGCAGACCTTGTAGTTACCTTTGATAATCCTTGAAGTATTTTGGAATGATTATGGATTAGGAACATTTGAGCAGTTGTTAGAGATCATGGAGCAGCCCTTTGAAGACATTTGTTGAAATAGGTTTTTGAAGCAACAAAGAAGGATTGGTGTCCTTGGGGTAGGTGCCCCTAAACTCAAGGTTGGAGCCTTGGTGAAGATAGGGTCGAAGCCCTAGAGGTCAGAGCCTCATTAAGTCCAAGTTGGTGCTTGGCAATCATTGTACACCTTCATTTGTAAAAGGATCATTTGTCCTTTTTCATAATAAAAGTATTCATTTCTCTGATTTTAGTTGTGTAGAATCTAACTAGTTAACAATTGAAAAGAAACACTGATTCACCCTCCCTCAATATTTCCAACAGTTTATAACTTTATATAATCAATAATGAATAAAGTAAAATTTTCATTCACCGCAAATTATCCTTCCAAAATTCTAAATTGCGCAGGGTTCAAATGACATTTCCATTATGGGTTCCAAATTTGATTATTCGCTGGGTTGATAAATAAATAACATTACATTTAATCTATAGTGCAAACAATTTTGACTTTTTAACTCACTTGATCCTTGCCACAACAAATCTTGACTATTCATGGTAATGTTCCAACAAAATCAATTGGAAAATATTGTTCTCTGTTTGACTTGCTATGCAGATAACTTCAGTCATGCGTTAGGGTTTCCCCAAAATAAAGACAAGATTGTAAACCACAAATTATTCACGGTCTCCTCTGATATTTTTGATAATTTCTATATGGCTGAGGTTCAAATCAAAAACATAATAGATAGTTTGTTGAGGTGTTATGTGAAGAGGACTAATTAATGTTCTTATATAGTTTGTTTTGGCATGAGAGAGGGTTTTTAAGTATGATTGTTGGAGTATCTTAAGGAGGAAATATAATTAGATTTAAGACTTTAATTAAATTTAAATAAAATTAAAACCTTAATTAATAATCAATATATAATTAACCAAATTTTAATAATGTTTGTTCTTAATCATTTTAGACTTTAATATATAATTAATTGTTTTCTTTTCCTTTTAGTTTTAATTTTAATTTATTAAATTTAAACCTTTTTATTTATTTTCTCGTTGACCTTTGACTATAGTCTAGGAATCATATGGCCACCCTTTGGGGTTTTAGCCCATAAAGTGGGGTGGGTCTCTGACTTCAACTTTGGTCTTCTTGAAATTTCGGCCCCTGAAATTTCGGGCCTCCCTGACATTTCGATCCTGAAATTTGGGGCCTGCATTGATCTCTGAAATTCGTCCTTTTTCTTCACAGAAATCCCTCCACTTGTGCGAGCTCTTCTTCCCTCCTTTTTTGTCCTTTTCTCCATTGGTTAGGTGCAAAAGATATGTATGAATGATGATGAATGAAAGCTCTCCAATGTGATCGAACGATCCTCTATATATGTTTGTCTAGGAGGGAAAATAGGTGGCTCTTGGAGCTCAGGCTGACTTGTCCCAAGTAGGGCCGACTTGACAATTTTGGTGGACTTTGACTTAATACAAAAATTATTTTTCTTTTTCTTTACAAAAGTCCAAATGGGACTTGACTCAAATACATTTCTTTGACTCAAAATAAATTATCTTTTGACTCAATTGACCCTATAAGCATGAAGAACATGCTTTGACTAGAATAACATAATAATAATGAATATGATCAATGATACAAATTAGATTTTATTACATTATGAAGACCAACACTAGTTACATTTTTCAGCAGGATGGACCTGAACCTTCTTCCTTGGGAGCTTCATGTTCTTCATCATCATCAAAGTCCATGGGAACTTCTTTAAATTTCCATTAAGCAACATTCTTGTTGAAAATAAGGGGTACCAAGGAGGTGTTTCCTAGTGCATTTATCCTTTTGGCCTAGGAAGACACATTAATGACCCTTTTGTCTAGTGACATTATGAGTTTTATCAATGTCATGGAACAAAGTACTTTTTATGAGCTATGTACCATGTACTTTAATTTATTAAAGTCACATGTGTTTAAAAGTGAATTTTTGAGAAAAGTACATAGTACACTTTATATTATTAAAGTGATTTTATGAGAGAAAAAGTGCACATGGTACAAAACATTAAAAAGTACTAGGAGACTGATTAATTGAGGGGGACCACATGAGAGAGGGGGTCAAGTGGGGTACTTGATCTCATGGGCTGAGATATAATTTCAACGCTTGATTTCTAAGGGTCAGAGTTCTCATATTTTGAAGAGACAAAAAGGAAAAAGGGAGAGAAGAGGCTCATTATTCTCATGAGACTTGAGGAGAAGAAAGAAAGGAGCAAGGAGGACGAGTTTGTAGGTCTGAGAAAGAGGAATTTGTACATCAAAGAAGAACCCGAGTTTACTAATATTATCCTGAGAATTTTAGGCAGTGGTTTCAGGCCATGTTTGTAGGAGTTTTCATGCAGAGTTTTAAGTGGTAAACAGCAGGCCTAGATTCTAGTTCTGGGTCTGTGCTGATAGATGGAGTAGCTGAGAGAGAAACTCAACGTATTTCTTCTGAGAAAGAGGAGCTGTTCGAACCCTTGGGTTCTGCCACATATACAGTCAACAGGGCTGAGAATCTTGGTGATAGTCGATGCTAGTTTTGGGCCTCTAACAACGAATTTTCTGTGGTGAAGAGAGGCAACTTCCATTCAGATTTGAGGCAAAAATCTTTGCTAAATTTCTGTTGTACCTTACACGAATTCCAAGGCACTGCCAGTGTTTATTTGTGCACAAAATTCAAGGCAAAATATCAGTCAGAGCTTATGACTGTGGGAGCTTGAATTTCTATTTAATTGGGCAATGAATTCAACAAACATGAAAAGGGAGATAAGTTGACTTTATCTCTGCCGTGTATTTATTTCCTTAAAAGCAATTAAAATCCTCCTTGAAGACTGGTTTTCCCCTTGTGGGTTTTTCCAGGGTCAGTAGACCAAAAACATTGTGTAAAATTTCTATCTGTGTGCTTGCATAAATTTCTTGTATTAGTTGTTGAAGTGAAAAGAGTAGGGTAGTCTTTTGTTTCAAGTTGAATGCAAATATAATTTTTATATCAGTCATATGTCATGATGGGGTTTGGGCATTAAGCCTATGCAAAAACTTGAAACTGGGTTGGGGCACATAAAAAATTTCTACAATTATCATCAAAGGTCACGTCCCTGCTGACTTCAACTTCTTGTTGTCCTGGAACATAGATTCTATAGGATTTTGATGACTCACTATATCCAACAAATATTCCTTTCTTTCTTGAAGGCTCTAGCCTCTTTATCTTATCTTTGGGTACATGGATATAGATTGGGCAACCAGATATTCTCAAATGTCCAACCTGTGGTTTCTTTCTGGTGAATGCTTCTTTAGGAATCTTGTCTTCCAAAAGTCGATGAGGATTTCTATTTTGAATATAGACAACTACCATAGATGCTTCACTCCATAGAAACATAGACAAGTGTCAATCATGCATCATTGCCTTAACAGATTCTTCAATGGTTCTGTTCTTTCTTTCAGCAATTCCACTTTGTTGTGGATTGTAGGGAATTATCAACTCCCTTTTAATCCTAGCTTCTTCACAAAAAGCAACAAGCTCCTTGAAAGTATATTCTCCTCCATTATCTGATTTCAAAATCTTGATTTTCTTTCCTTTCTAGTTTTCTGCTTCAGCCTTAAATTCCTGAAACTTGTTGCATACTTCATCCTTTGTCTTCATAAAGTAAATCCATGTCTTGTGAGAGAAGTCATTAATAAAGGTTACATGGTACAAAGAGCCTCCAAGAGATTTTATTGGCATTGGACCACATACATCATAATGAACTAGATCCAAAATTTCCTTGGACCTACTTTTGCTACTTAGAAAAGGCTTCTTGACATTCTTCCCAAACACACAGCCTTTACATACTTGTTGATGCTCCATCTGCAATTCTGGAACACCTGAAACCATTTGTTTTAAAGCTGACAAAGCTCTATAGTGAAGGTGAGCATATCTTCTATTGACTGCTAAGTTGCACCTAACAGATATTGTGAAGACTCCATAGCCCATGACATAGAGTGTACATCAATTTTTTTTCTAGAGCTCAGAAGTTAGCAGGGTGTTCCAATCCCTTCTCCTTATTCTTTCTTTTTCTGTCCTCAAATTCTGCAACTCTGTGGGGATATTGTAAAAATGTCACTTGATCAGTAAGTGAGTACACCCTAGAGTGTTATTTTCACTTAGTTAATTATTCTCGCTTTTCAGCGACGAATAACTAACTGAGTTTTTTCACTCACGACATACCCCCAAAGCTGGGGTGACGACTTGAAGGTTGAGCCCTAAGTCCATCTTAGTGTCTATGGTCGATGCATATTACCATGCTAGGTCATCTTTGAAATTTTGCGGAATTTGACAAGTCTAAATAGGGATTTTTTTAATAGTTAAAAATTTCCCGCAAGATGAGATTTTTTAATAATAATTTTTTGTTGTTGTTGTTTTATGTCAAATGCAATAAAGTGATGCCAGAAGATGTTGAGGGCGTATGAGTACTCAAAATTCATCCTCTCTACCTCAACATTCTTCTAGGACACACTTTGAGGGGTAAAAAATCACTTCTAGCCCCTCAAAACCCACTTTTCCTAAGTCTAGTGGGAAAATTGAAAATAAATTGCCAGAAAAATAAATAAGTGGAGAAAAAATAAATATTTCCACATGACAAATGTAGTGAAATGAGGTGGAAAATCAAGTCAAATTAAAGAGGTAGTCAAAGGTCAGATTCATGGTGATTTAACAAACACATTAGCTCAAGAGTTAATGCACGGATGAGGTCGAGTTATTTCCTAGAATTGGGGGATTAGTTTCCTACTTGGCAACTCGAAATCTCTTCAAAAGAATCAACACATGGGTGAAAATATTTGATAGGATTTGATGGAGAAAATTGTGGAGTACGTCTCCGCCAACACACACTTCGCCTCACACATGTATGCAACTCTCCAAGTTCATCTCACACGTAGGCCTGAGTGGTAGTCATATGCACAACTAATATGCAACACTTGAGGATCAAGTTGTTGGCACATTTTGTGAGGTGTCATCACATGGATTTGGATTGAGGATTTCGTGGGAGATGCTTCTCGTCTCATCTACTAATCTCCACACTTGGCATCTCAAGAAGAACTTGCATTTCTTGACTTGGAGTACACTGTCCAACATGAGGGAAAATGTTGCCACCTACCAAAGGTCGTATTCCACACTTGGCAAGGTCTCTCTACACATGGAGTTCAATTTCCTTCATTAAGATTATCATCTTCTACACTTGTCATTTGTCATTCTCATTGGGATCTTTTCCAATTGTTGTATAAATCAACCATTTGAGCTCCCATTTGCTCATGGTTGGAAGCTTGATTCTTGTTGTTACTATACTCAAATTTCTATAGAATCAATAAAGTGAAGACTTTGAGGGATACATGCTTGTCTTGTGATGCTATGCATTGAGGATGAGGTAAAATATATCATTGATTTTGTTCTTCATGCTATGATTATGTTTCATGGAGTTTATATTGCATAAGCTAATTGATTTTATGTATTACCCGAGGGCATTATTGTCTAGGGAAGGAAGATTGCAACTACTTGCAATCTCTCTTGAGCTTGCCATATCCTGAGCACTTGTTGTAATTTGTTGTTCTTGGTTGAACAACAAATTCAACTTGGCCTTCATAAGTCAAGTCTCCTTTTGCACTAACAATTGGTTTTGCAAGTGTTTCTTGTGTTCAAAAGCAGGTTACCGAGTACCTCCAGAGGTTGGGGACATCTTCGATTGGACCATCCATCTCTAAAAACCTCAAGGGGCTCACAAGCACTCAAGTCAAGGATTTCCCAAAGATATCAAAAAGGATCATTGAAAGGAAGTTTCTACAAGCCTCATATTCTTCCTTCCATCAAATTCAAATTTCAAAGTTCTATTGGTTACTTTCTATTTCGTGCTAGTATTGTTCTTATCAAGCATTTAAGGTTAAAAGTGTTGGGTTTGATCCCAACTTTCACTCATTAGATCAGCCCATGCGAGTTGATCTAATGAGGGACTTATTGTACTATAAGTGTATTATAATATCGTTTTATCCATAAGCTTTTCATCACATGCAAGTAAAGTCTTCCTCTAGCATATTTCCGCATCATTTTCCTTGCATGTTAACTTTTTCTCTTTCTGTCCTATTGGAGTTCTTGGAGACAAATTCAAGTTGATAAGGGGAGCTAAAGCCCTTGCCTCAGAGCCCTTTCCATTTGAAACTTCAAGATCAACACTTTCTCTTCTCTATTCATCATTTCTTCTTCTAGGTCCTCATATGCTTGAGGAGTTGTAACCCTTGTGCTTCATTGATTTCCTCAAGGCTTTCAAGCCTTTCCTTCTGTAACATTTCTCAAGTAGATTTTAAATCACTCATTTGTGACATTTTTGGGAACGAGTATCCTTGATCATCAAGAATATTGTAAGTTCTTCCCAAGCTAATCCCTCATCTCTACAGGAGGGCCATCACATCACTAACTAATAATAAAATAACTAATTTTCTTTTGGGAGCTTGGAGATTTCCCCTTTGCATCCCATGAGGGAAGGATATCTTGAGTGTGTTTGTTCTGATCTTTCATTTCATTTCATTTCATTTCTTGCAATTAGTTTAGCTTCATTCCTTTTGATGCCATGCTAATGCTCATGCTCTAAATCCACTAATGCACATTTCCTTTTGAGCTACCTGGTTAATCTTATGCTTCATCTCATTTTGGTTATCAATGATCATTGCATGCTACTTCTTCCTAGGCTAATTGCTTAGTTTAAGTTTTATCTCATTACATGCTAATTTTCATTTACTTATTTATATGTTAGTGCGCTTAGCAATCTAATCTCATTTACATGCAAGTGCTTTCTCACATATTAGTTTAGTTTCATCTACTTGCTAATATTCACCTAATAATTTTGCTTATTGGTTTCTCTCAACAAATTTCACTTCATTTCCATACTAATGTGTTAGTTTAGTTTCATTTGGCTTGTAGCAACAATCTAATTTCAATGTCCATTTCATTTGTCTTTACATGCTAGTGTAGTTTCATTTACATTGCAAGACTTACAATTGCAAATTTCATGCTTTGTGGTTTCATCTTCATTTGATTTACATTGCTAATTCACTCACAACTTGTTTCATTTGCTTATTGCAATTTGCTAGTCTACTTTGAATATCATTCACAATTTGCAATTTACCATTTTGCTTACTAAAATTAACCTCCAACATAAGTTGATTGTATAGATACTAGGACCCCTTCCTCAATATCCCTTTCCCAAGTTTGTGTGAAAAGTAAATACGTGACCAAGTAGTTCAAACATGACTTGTCTAGTGTTGGAGCACTGACACGTGGGTTGACTTGAGGGACTAGGTGGATACTCATTAATGAAGCTAAGCTTCTCCACTTGAGGCCCCTTGCAACCATCCCTATCCTTACAAGGGTAAAATTTTAATGAGGAAGTCTCACCTTAGAATAGGTAGAATAGGCCTATTAAAATAAACCAAGAGCACTCTACATCACTTTACTTTCCTTGCAATAAATTTAATGTTTATGCAATTATCTTTTACTTCCAAGTAGCATTTCACATTTTGCAAGTATTGTGGATTTACTTTTGCAAGCATTTATATTCTTGTACTTGAAGTATTTCATTTGAAGTTCACTTGTTTATTTTTGAAGTATTTGGAGCTTATTTACTTATCTTGGAGCATCTTTCATTTCATTGGTGTAACTTTTCTTTCAAGTTTATTTCATGTGAACACATTTTATTTTCAAGTACAATTGTATCTTTACATGCTATCTTTCCATTACATGTTCTTACTTTATAAGTACCATTTCCTTCCTTGAGCATTTATCTTTTGCAAGCTTACTTATTTTGGCATTGTTCTTATCAGTTTCAATTCTTGCAAAGGATCTCTCTTGTTGATATCATTGCTTATCTAGTTGCTTTACATATATCTACATGCTCATGGTCATATCATTTACTTGTTGAAGTATTTACATGTTTCAATTTGATAGTTGATGTATGTCTTGGTTAACTAATCTTTCATCTCCTAGAACTTGTTTAGTATCACTAACTAAGCCTTAGATTTTCCTTAGGGTCTACCCCCCTTGGTTTCATCTAGGAGAGAGCCTAGATAGAGGAGTTGGAAATTGGGTGACAACCCCAACTCACAACTTGCCCCCAGGGACACAAAAAGTAGAGTTAAAGACTTTCTCCACGCTAACCTTAGGTGTGGAATCAAGCGACACCATCTTCTATGCCAAAGTTCACATGGATTGATGTCATTTTGTACTAATGCTTGAGCAGGTTGTTTCAAGAGTCTATACAACCTTCCTTCATGAATTCCAAATACTCTAGCAGAATCTATACTTGAGCCTTTTGGCCATTCAAGGACTTTACCATCAACAAATTCCACTCTATCTTTGTTATCTTCCAAGGATGAAATAGAAACCAAATTCTTTTTCAAACCTGATACATATAATATGTTGCGAAGATGAATGTTTTCACTCGATTCCAACTCAAATGAATGTTTTCCCAATTCCTTTGACTGCGTAACTATTGTTGTCTCCAAGCTCTACCTTTTGAGAGCATCTTCTTTCCATTAGACTTGTGAGGTTGTCATGATCTCCTGTCATGTATCTTGAGGCACCACTATCTACTAGCCACAATCATCATGATTTACAATAGAACCTATAAGAGTAGAAAACTAGAAGAAATATTTGGTGAATCTTCATTTTAGGTTTCTTTGAATGTTTTTCAATGTCTATTGTGGTGGCATGCCTCTTTTCTTTTCTCTTTCCATTATCCGATCTTTCAGGACAATCATGTCTTAAGTGACCAAATTTGTGACAATGATAACATTGAACTTTTGGCATCTCTTTCCTTTTTTGAGGAGCAGGTCTTCTACCTTCAGGTCTTCTTCCTTCATTTCTTCTTTGGAATCCAAACTTCTTTCTTTCTCCAGCCTTTTTGAAATGTGCTGCATATGCTTGAGAGTCACCTTCTTCAGATCTCTGAAACTTTCCTTTTGATATGAGCCTACATTTTTCTTGAGTACATTGAGTACATGCAGTCCATAGTTATTCAAACTTTGCAACCTCCTTTTTGCCACATATACTATATGCAAATGTGCCCCACTAAGTGTTGTAGTCACAAGTTCTCTTTCAAAAATGATTTCATCAATTGCTTGAAGTTGATCTCTTAGTTGAGAGATTCTCATGAAATATGAGGCCAGAGTGTCATTTCTTGACATTTTTAACATCACAAAGCTCATTCTTTAGAGTCATAGTTTGACCAGTGTTGTTGATAGTATAAAATCCATCGAGGGCGTCATACGTCTTTTTTGAAGAGTCAAGATTTGCAACACATGGAATTAAGTGATCTTTGAATGAATCCACAATTATGCTTCTAGGTGTAAAGTTATCTTTCTCATATTATAATTTTCCTTCATTATCTCAAGGTTCAGTAACCTTAGCCTTCACAATAACCAAGAGACCATTCTTTGCAAGAATTAGATCGATCCTTGTCTTCCCAGCCCTGAAATTTGAAGCTCGTTAAAGCTTGTTTTCTAACTTCATAAAGGAACCCATGGATATAGACAAATAAGCAGAAGTGATCTTTTAAGCCTCTTCTTCCTTAACCAAAGCTCTTCGAGTGTGATCTCCACCAAAGCTCTTCAAGTGTGATCTCCACCAACGCTCTGATACCATGTTGATTTTTCAAGTGTAATAGATATGGGCACAAATTTCTCAAACACTGATAATTACTTCTAATGATGTAGATATTCTTTTAGCACTTCGTGTTTATCATTAAGCAGTTACACTTCAGAGATTCAATCATAAATGCATAAGGATAGTAGAGATCACAATGCACAAAAAGAACACAAGATTTACCCTGGGAAAAACCACTTGGGGAAAACCCAACCACCTTTTCCTTAGAGAAATTCTTCAGTTCAACAAGAGATACACCTAATACTGCTAGTCAACTATGACATCAAACTGACCAACAATATTATGGTCAAACTTGGTCAAACAACCCTCTTTTCAATTCAATCTTCTGCCCTTCAACATCGACTCTCTCTGATTTGCCGAGGTCGAATTTTGGCCTCCCAGAATATGCCCAAAAACTTGGCTTTGCTGCCCAGAATTTTGACCTTGTTTCCTAGAAATTGCTGCCCAGAAGTTCAACTTGCTGCCCAAAATATGTCCAAAAGGCCACATGTGCGAAGTCAAGGAGAGAGAGAGAGAAATGCTAGAGATGAATTCGTCCTTCTTCGTCATACTTCATCCTTCTTCGTTGCTGAGATGCCCATAATATCACGTCTTGTGAGAGGTCAAATGGTATCTTGTGGAGGAGGTTGAGTGCTCTATATATAGTGTTCTGCCTATCCGAATTGGTGTGTCTCTTCATATGGGCCGACTTGACTAGTTTGGAGCCAAAAATTCAAATTTCAAAATTCTCTTTTGATATCGACATGAAGAACATGTCTTATATTAATTCTTTCAAGAGCTAAACAGTGAAAATGACATGAAGATTCTTACAATTTTATTATATATTTCAAGGGCTAAAATATAAATTATGAAGATTGACGATAGCAACAAAATTCAATAGTTTATACGCCCTGTTACCTCCCAAGTTCTTAGTTGAGGTGTAGAAATTTCCAACCACCATGTGAGACTCCTTTTGGAAATACTAGGGGGGGGGAGGGGTGAATCAATATTTATTTTCAATTGTTATTTTTACCAATTAGATCACTTATATTTAGAACACAAAATGAACAATAATAATAAATTCTTTTATTAATTTCTTCTTTACAATAAATCAAGTACAATATATGTAGGGATCCAACCCTAGATGAAGACACTGATCTTCAATCTCCCAAGCTTCGACCTGTAATATGCCAAGCACCGACTTGGACTTCCAAGGCTCCAACCTTGTCAATTTTGAGGCACCAACATCAAGGGCTCCAACCCTATATCCGGTTCAGGCTCCGACCTGGTTTCTTGAGGAACTTGATCCTCTAGGGATCCAACCCTATCTTCCAAGGCATCAATTTTGTCTTTTCGAGGCTCCAACCCTTAGATTTACTTCGTCAAGATATATTTGGTTATACTTCACGACTCTCAATGTCTTCTTCAACGAGCCCTGTCAATCTTTAGCTATCCCTTCACTTTAGTCTCCACGTCTCGTCATCAATGACAATCTTGTTCTTCACATGAAGGTGTCACCACTGCTCTTCATGTTACCCAAACAAAAATTCTTCAAGGTCACCTCTTGATGGCTTCAATATATCATGGTCTTCAACGATCTCCACAAATCTTCAATATGCTGCTTCACAAATTTCTCCAACTTTGCTCTATTCTGTTCTCAAGAGAAGACTTCAACAAGCTCTATTTGTCCAATCCCAATAAATCAACACTTCGACGGTTCGACCATGACAACTATGACAACTTCGACCACGATAGCTTCAACCATGGCAACTACGACAACTTCGACCACGACAACTATGACAACTTCGACCACGGCAACTACGACAATTTCGACCACGGTAGGTTCAACCACGGCAACCACAGCAACTGCGACAACTTCGACCACAACAACTACGACAACTTTGACCATGGTCGCCGTAGCTTCAACCACGACAATTATGGCAGCTTCAACTACGACAGCTGTGATCACAACAACAACGAAAACAACGACCACGACAACTACGACAGCTTCGACCACAGAAACTACGACAACTGCGACCACGACAACTACGACAGCTTCGACCACGGAAACTATGGCAACTTCGACCACGAAAACTACAACTTCAACCATGGCAACTACGACAACTTCGACCACGACTTCCTTAAAAAGTTGCCCAATCTGTAAACTGCAATGTCCTCCTCGACCTCTTATTTGCTTCTGTAATTCTTGTCCGAATTTTGTGCTCAATGTCAGAAAAGATCATTGAAATCTGATGGCTAGAATGAGGAGACATACTTATATTTATATTGTTTTTGCATTAAGGTGAGGAGACACGTCACTTGAATGAGAGGCCAAGTTGCATGAGTCGGCTCATGTCAGCTTGCATTAAAATGTTTATTTCTCAACTTAAAAATCTGTTTTCTCAGCGACCATTGAGAGTTTCGGGGCAAATAAGGGCTCATTAGAAAGAGGAAAAATCATCTTTAAGATGGTCTAGGTCCCATTTAGAAAAGATGTCTCTAAGGTGTCAAAAATAATTTTTCTTTGTGACTATCCTTAAATTTTATGCATAAAAAGTTTGGGACAACATGAGGAATGTTTGGGACAATATGGCTTTTTCATCATCATGAGATCATGTAGGACATCCATGTCATCATGTTAGTATCCAACAATGAGTGTATCATCCCGTGTCATCATATAATGGTGCAATGATATGTCATAGGCACATCATTAGGAAAGTTCCAAGTTAGTCTTCCAACCACCAAATGAGATCTTCCACGTCATCATCTAGTCTTCCAATCATGTTATCAAGACCTCATCAAGTGCCATCATCAAGTGTAGTCCTCCATATGTCATCAAGGGTTAAGGTCTAGATCATCAAATAAGGCATGTGATTGGCAGTTGGCACTTGACACTTCATAAGACTTCTTCATTAGTGGTTTGACATATTAATTGATGGCATCCTTGTCAAACAAGAGTCATGACATAATCATCTGGAACCAGGCATCTCAAGAATATTTTCCATCTCGACCAATGCCATATTGACATCAATGACAACCTTGATTAACACCCCAAGGGGAACTTGGAAAGACTACCAACTGTCATCTTAGTAGTACCGCTTGCTTCAGCTTGTCTCTCCTCTGGCACAAGGGGGCCTTCCCTAAGCACACTAGGCGCAGCAAGGCATAAGACATAAAAAGGGATATTGGACTTGGAGTAAATCTGGTTTCTATTAAGATTCTATGGCAATAAATTCTTGATTAAGAAAACATAACATTAAGTCTATTAGATGATGGTTAAAATGATGGATTTGTTAGACTTTATTAAATCTGTTTTTTTAATTAATTATGCTGTAATTCTCAGATCTAGAAAACATAAATTAAATGATGAATTTTTTATAATTTTTGGGGTGTTTCAAAGGGAGGACAAGTGCCTAGATTCAATTTTTTGAAAATACTGTCAATTGGGAAGACTTAGTGGCCTGTTTAAACTAGGGTTGCAGGTGAGCGCCCCCCCTTCTCAAAGCGCGGTTCCTTAATTTTTTTCGCTCCCTAGTTTTTTTCGCAATTTTTTTTGCAAGCACGTTCCAAACACAATTTTTTTTTCAAAGAAACAAGAATTTTTGAGTGGGGCAGCCTAGTGATCAAGCCTATGGCCCTAGTATTGATATGCAATTCATGGTGATGCTATATTCTTAAAGTAAAAGTGACATTCTCCTTTACCTTTCATTTTCATCTTTTTATTTAAATTTTTAACATTACCATGAAATGACTGAGGATGTTTGAGAGTGGTTCTAACCTCAATGGATTTCATATGGAGAAAGTAGAATTTTAGATCTCACTCGAAATCCAATAGACTTATTACGTTTTCAGGATTTCAAGATTGGAGGGATTGCAATGTTTCCATTCGATTTTGTCATGTACTAGGGTATGGAACTCATATTTAATCAAGAGCACCAATCCCTCTATGTACCTTGATGTTAGTGACATTGGTTGTCAAACTCCTCTATCATGGCCCTACTAAAAATGTACCCATCACTCAAACATATCTGGTGCCCATTGATTTATGTGCTATTGCTTTGGTAATTGCTTGATAGACTAAAATAAAGAAGATATAAAGAAATCTAATAAGAAATCAAGAACATCACAAGTAATTATCAAGTATAAGAAAATCTTTTTGCCTTTATGATTTTCTAACACATTCCCTTGTATAGTATTAGTGACTCAGTATTTATGTAATACATTTTGATTTTGATGACTTAATGAGAAAATTGCATTTTATGGTCTTAATTCTTTGTGGTTCTGTCATTTGATCATCATTGATGTAGTAACTAGTTGTAATCTTTGTTTTAAAAATCGGCCAAGCCAACTTCGATTCGGTTGAGCCAACCGAGCCATAACCCCGGTCGGTCCGACTTGGCAGAAAAATCGATCCGGTGGCCCGTTTGTTACCGAACTGATCGAGCCGGTCACCGACTCCACTGTTTCGTTTATAAATTGACCGAGCTAGTCACCGACTCGGCCGAGCCCGAGTTAAACCGGCCGGTTCGACTAGCTACGCCCAAACACGCCCAACAAAACTTTTTTTTTGGGGGGGGGGGAATGGACTCCAAAGTTCATTCTAATTCGGTTTTAGGTTATCTTGAAGGCCACTTACCTCTCCCAAGCCTATAACAGCTACCCAATCCCCTCACATTTCCTCACAACTATCTCATTGCATTTGTGTGAGAATTTGTGAGGAGTTTGTGAAGAGTTGTAGAGTTTGTTTTTGGACCAATAGTGAGGAGACTTGGGCAATCATTGGAGCAGCAGCGAGGAGCTTCTTGGGCAGCCATTGGAGCAACATTGAGGAGTTGGTTTGTTGGAGCAGCATTGAGGAGGCAGTTTGTGCCTAGAGGTTTTTTTTTTTTTCACTTCTAAAATCTGTTTTTGCTTGTTTTTTTTTGGTGCAAATTTGGAAATTGAAACGAGTCTTTTTTGTAAAAGAAATGAACATTGAAGCAATGTTTTTTCCTTTGTTTTCATTTTCAGTTTTTTTTCCTTTCATTTCCAAGTCCAAATATCACAAAATGGCTCCTAGAGTGAAAGATACTGCTTAGGCATATGCTAAAATGATTGATAATCAAATGCATTGCAAATTTTGACATAGAAAAATTAAGGGGGGTGGAGGGGGCATTCACAGGCTGAAACAACACTTGGCTAGTGTTAAAGGCCAAATTACTCCATGTGAAGTGCCATTAGCACAAATTGGGAAGATTAGGAAGGAGTTGCTAGATAACTTTGAGTAGTTTGAGCAAGAAATAGTTAGGCAAAATGAAATAGAGGCTAAAATTGGGAGGAAGAGGATTATACAACAAATGATGGCTGCCAACCCCAATTTTGATTATAAGGGATCTTCATCTATCCCTTGCACTAGTGCATCCAACCCTTTCGCTATGTTCCTCCCTTTTTGGAGTCTATTCAAGAAGAGGGTAAGGGTAAAATGAAAAAGAAGGGTGATATCGTAAGTTATTTCACACCCTCCTCTCCATTAGATGCACATGGTCCTGAAAGTAATAGAAGTCATATGCAACCCACTTTAGATGACCATTGGAAGAAAGAATTGAGAGAGATTGCCTGTGATTACATAGTTAGATGGTGGTATGATTTTGATATCCCCTTCAATGCTTCTCGTTCACCATATTATGAACCTATGTTTGATTCCATATTTGCTGCTGGAAAGCGCTTCAAAGGCCCTACTATGCATGAGTTAAGGGGCCCTGCTATACATGAGTTAAGGGGATCTCTTTTGCAAAAAGAAATTTCCTCCATTGATGAATATTTGAAAGATTTCAAAAGGTCATGGGCAAAAACAGGATGTACCATCATGTCAGATGGATGGACTGATAAAAGGAACTGTACCATCATAAACTTTCTTATCTTTTGCCCATAGGGAACCATGTTTCTAAAATCAGTTGGTGCATCTGATATGGTGAAAGATGCACACTTGTTGTTTCAGCTTTTGGATGAGGCTGTTGAAGAGGTGGTGGTGGCTAATGTTATTCAAATCATCATAGATAATGCCTCTAACTATGTCCTTGCTGGTAAAATGTTAGAGGAAAAACACAAAATTATCTTTTGGACCCCATGTGTTGCACATTGCATAGACCTCATGCTTGAGGATATTGGCAAAATAGATTGGGTCAAGAACACTGTAGAGCATGCCAAAGCATAACAAAATATATCTACAATCACTCATGGATTTTGAGCATGATGAGGAAACACACAGGTGGCAGGGATATTATCAGCATTGCCATCACTAGATTTGCAACTCATTTTTTGTCATTGCAATCTATGCTTTTCCAACATAGAAACTTGCAAAGGGTGTTTTCCAGTGAGGAATGGAATGAATGTCAATGGTCTCGCAAATAGGATGGCCAAGATGTGAGAAATAAAGTTAATGAAGAAATATTTGGGAAAAAGGCAACAAAGATTGTGAAGGTTGCTGAGCCACTGGTTAAGGTGTTTTGGTTGGTGGATGGGGAAAGATTGGCTATGGGCTTCATTTATGAGGCTATGGATCAAGCAAGGAGCAAATAAAAGCAGTATACAAGGATAGAGTGGCTAAGTATGGGCCCATTTGGGAAATCATTGATCAAAGATGGAACAATCAACTCCATTGCACTATACATGTAGCTGGGTTTTTTCTGAACCCAAGGTATTATTATAAAGCTCTGGAGGCGGAAGCTTTGACTAGGGAGGTTAGAGATGGATTGATTGACTTCATTGACCGCACGGTCCCTAAGGAGAGTGATCAGCTGGAGATACAATGACAGATTACTTGTTTCAACAGAGCCATAGGTACCTTTGGCAAGAACCTAGCAAGGATTTCAAGGGAAGCAGATGAGCCAAACAAACAAAAATTTCAATTTTCGAATTCTTATTTTGTTAAATTGTTTATAATTTGAAAGTTGGATATAATTTGTTGAGCTAACTCATTACACTACTATGTTTTTTGCAGCACAATGGTGGGAGGCTTTTGGTAGCCATTGTCCTCAATTGCAGAAGTTTGCAATCCGTATTTTGAGTCAAACTTGCAGTGCTACTGGGTGTGAGTGCAATTGGTCCGTCTTTGAGAGGATTCACACGAAGAAGAGAAACCGTTTGAAACAAAAACTATTAAATGATCTAGTCTATGTCCAATACAACCTCCGACTAAGACGTAACCAATTGCTGAACAAAAGACCTGATACAGATCCCATTGCGTTGGAAGATATTGATCCAACAACAGATTAGGTAGTGGAGAGTCATCCAGCAGAGTTTGATTCTGATGAGGATATTGGCCTTGATTTGGATTTACATATGGAGGCATTAGTTGAACATAATGTTTAGTTGAATGCGAATCCACTTGTACCAAGCCCAGCTACAAGTCCTCTAGTTGTAGGCACTTCCTCTACTCAACCACGACAAAAGCGCATATCTCGTCTATCTCAGCGTGCAGCTGCTGCGCCTGCTAGTGCTACTACTTCTACAATTGTAGTTATAGATGGTGACGGGGAGGAGGAAGAGCCATGGGTTTCCCTGACTGACTCTAATTCAAAGTTTGAGCCAGATGATGTTGGATTCTCTAGCAGCAGCTAGTAGTACTGGTGACTAGTGATGTTTTATAGTATACTTTTGTTGTGGAGGCCATTTAGAGCCTCCTTGGTTATGTGTTTTTGTTTTGATCTCTATATCATGTATGTATTGGACAATACACTGGGTGCCATTTTGATATAATGGATATATTCATGAGCCTACTTTGATCATATGTTGTCTTGTCTCTATATTCTAATGCTTTGTGTTTGGAAACATAAATGAAAATATTTAAAATTATGTCTTTTGATAAAAAATTAAATATTTAATGTATTTTTTACAACGACCGAGTCATTGAAATTAAACTGGCCGAGTCGATACGGAGTCGGGGTCGGAGCAGACCCTCGGCTGGTTCCGAACCCGAGTCGGAGTTTTAAAACATTGGTTGTAATAATGTATGATGTATCGATATTTTGTATTTGTTTTAGTTTCTAAAAACGTTTGGATCTTTGTCTATTTTTGAATTTTGTTTTGTAATTTTTAAGTGTTTGTTTGTCTATATATAAAACATGTCCTCTCTGCCCTATTTCCGAGGTTGGCATGTCCCATGTCATACACATATTTTTGTGTCCTCTGTGACCTGTGTCCTTGTGTCATGTGACTATTGGGCTTTCACAGCAATCCATCCTCCTTGATCTATTATATTTATGTGGGCAGAAGTATTTATCTGTACTTTTTCATACTTTTCTTGCTTGTTTGTACGCTTGATTAAACTTTATCAAAATTAAGCATGGTGTTATTCTAGGAAATTCAGTTATAGACTATAGTCATGGTTTATGTGCCTGTGATTTATTTTGGTCTTTGTGTAATCTATGAATTACTTTTGCAGCTCTCATGCTTGTCACCTGTAAACTTTCCCTTTTAGTAAGCAAACAATTTTGTCAAATTTTGACACCATAGGTTGTTTTGTGTTGTTGATAATTTGAAACAGGAGGTCTAAATGTTGAAGGGGAGTCTGACAGCTGGGATTTTGGTGTAGGTATGGGACCATCAGCCTGCTTTAATTTCTTTCGTTAAATTCAACTGTGGCAAATCTTACACAATGTGCCTGTATAATTCTTTCATGTATGCTATGTTGCTAATTCTTTTGTTCTTTATTTTCGAGAACTATATGGAGATATATGATATGAAAAAACTGATATCTAGAAAAGGTGTAAGACACAATGGGCAGTTTGATTTATACAGGTGCTGGATTTTATTTGAATGCTACTCAAAAGAAGTGGGCAAATTGGCGAATGTATGATTATGTTGTGGATGAACTTCCTAAACTGTTAAGTTCCCACTTTCGTCAGCTAGATCCTGCAAATGCATCTATTTTTGGTCATTCAATGGGGGGACACGGAGCTTTGACAGTTTTCTTTAAAAATCAAAATAAATATAAGGTGTGTCTTTCTAGACCGAACTTCTAATTTCAACGAAGACACGGAACATTTTTATAATGTAAATGGTTGTCAAACCTTACTGCTATTGCTGGATTATTACAGTCTGTGTCAGCATTTGCACCCATTGTGAATCCCATTGATTGCCCATGGGGTCAGAAGGCGTTCTTGAATTACTTGGGTGATGACAAATCTAGTTGGGAGGTACCTTAGTTATTAGTGTTTCAAATCTGGTCAATTCTTTTAATCTCAAATATGCATTTTTAGAAAGTGCTGAACAGAAGTTTTGCATAGAAAAGTTATACTTTGATTGCTTTCCTTGTGCAGGAATATGATGCAACTTACCTAGTGAAGAAATGCAATGGTCTGTCAAAAACCATTCTTATTGATCAGGTGGCTATAATTATTCCTTAAATACATTTTATGTGAAGAGAACATGATTTCAATTGCTCATAGGTTAGACAAGTTAATACAAACATGCCACAAACCAAGATATTCAGCTCATCGCTGTTCAATCTCAACGCAATAGTTGCTGAAGGCTACAATTTTCCAAAGTTCTGGCTGGATTTTGGGAAAAATTGACCAGAAAATCTACCCAAAAAGGGCAAAAATGTTGCCTCACTAGACTACTGCATTAAGGAAGCATAACATCAATACGAAGAACCTAAAATCTGGTTGTAACTCATAGGTAGTTAAGAGGTGTATTGTTCCAGCTTCCAAGGTATCAATTTCATTTGAGAAAGGTAATTAAAAGACAATGGTAAGTTATATCTATATAAATACAATCAAAACGAATTTGCTATGTTAGTTTATGGTTTTATCATTTGTTTGGATGAATAGGATATTAAAGTACCCTTTTTGAGATAGTGAGTTGAGTAAGGAATTAATTTTCCATATGAAAGAAACAACAATTGCTTGGAAATATATGTGAAAATGAGAAAAATAAGAAAGGGGTTTTCTATCCCATTTCACATCATAGACATGGGTGCCTCACATTTTGTATGCCTACTTGCTAGCGAAGAAAATACATATAGTAGCATGGAATTAATGATGAAAAAATTCAAGGAGTTAAAGTTTCCAATGTACATTACTTTAAAATGTAATGGATAGATCTATCAACTAAGTTATAAGAATGCAAATATAAAGACATGCAACTTAATAATGAAGTTGATTGTCTAAAAACGAGGTAGCAGAATATCAACAAAATCATTAGGTATCACAAGTTGAAGATCTCAAAAACAAATTCGACAAGAACTTACTAGAAAAGATGAAGAATTCTTTTGCGTAATGAATGATAGTCAACAACTATTTCTCAAATCAAGAAGTCAATAGATGAGACTAGTGTAATCTTAAATTAAAACATTGGAATCAAGATCTTGAAATGAAATTCAACAAGAACTTGTTAGAAAGAGATGAAGGAAATTTTTGCCTAAGGAACCAAATCAGAGGTTGCTTGAATAGAGCAAAAGCTTAAAAGACGAGAAGTAGAAGAATCAAGATCTTAGAAATAAGTTCAAATGAATGATCTTGACATTTTTTGCTATAATGTTTTTTCTGGGATACCTCAGATTGTGAAATTTTTAGAGATCCGAGGAGACATACCGAAGTATCTCAGGTAAAAATTTTAAAATCAGATTTCAAAAATTGGACACGTGGCATGCTTAACAATTTTGCTCTTGCAAAAAGGTAAAAAATCAACGAGTTTTGGGAAAGTTACTGTAACTTTCACTTGGCACATCAAAGTTTGGTCAAACTTGTGGAATTGCAAAGAAGACATGTCAAAGGATTGTAGGCTGAAATTTATATTTAGAAGGGCTCAAATTTCAGAGATACATTAGGAGAAGGTTATCCATCTAAATAGTCAACAAATTAGGGTTTTGAAAGGTGCATACCTTATAATTGGCATAGCTTTTGATTAGAAGATCTGGTTTTGGTAACTCGAAATTTATATTAAAGAGAAAAAAGAGGGCCATTATTATTTACTCACATGGCTCTTAATGGAGCTTCAAAAGTTATTTGACCACTTCTAGAAAGGTCATCCATGACTCGTGAAGAAATAGAAGATGTATAGTACTAGGTATTTGAGTTGAAAGATCATTTGTCACATATGGAACAAAGGGTGAAGGAAAGAAGGAAGGAATTCAAAATGTCAACTAAGGAATAAGAAAGTCCATGAATGATTGAAAACAAGGACTTAATGTCAGTCAGAGTATTGTAGGTTGAAATTTTATATTTAGAAGGGCTCAAATTTTAGAGAAATAGTCTACAAATTAGGGTTTTGAAAGGTGCATACCTTATAATTAACATAACTTTTGATTAGAAGATTTGTTTTTGGTAACTCAAAATTTGTGATAAAGAGAAAAAAGATGACCATTATTATTTATTCACATGGTTCCTAAGGGAGCTTCAAAAGCTATTTGACCACTTCCAAAAATCTCATCCATGACTCATGAAGAAATAGAAGATGTGTAGTACTAGGTATTCGAGTTGAAAGATCAATCGTCATGTATGGAACAAAGGATGAAGAAAAGAAGGAAGAAATGCAAAATGTCAAGGAAGAAATACAAAAGTCCATGACTAAAAACAAGGAGACCCCAGGATTTAGGCTAGAGACCGAGGCAAAATCCCACAAGCGGAAAACACAACCAAAATTTTCTTCTATTAGGTATGCATGAATTGTTTATATGAGATACAAAGTACAATAAGAATGAGATACATCAAGCCTCCTAGGGCCAACCCAAGTTGATCCATAAACTGCCGTGGATATTCCACTAGACAGTTCGTTACAACAGATCTGATAATATTATATTAAAAATCTGAGATTCTACACTATTACAGTTTCATTTAATTTCTAGATGTGTAAAATTAATTGTAATTTGTGCATGCATGTAAAAGTATATCAAGCAGAAAAGTAGAGAACGACAAAATAAACTCACACACACATAATACACAAGATATGCTCTCTGGGAAACCCTTTCGGGAGAAAACACAACTAGAAGGTGAGGCTGCTTCGCTCTCTTTCTCTGTCTCGAAATATGGCTGCAGATTCAAAGAAGTAATGTTTGTGGCCTGTGGGCTGTTACAATGCACAAATCCTCCGTGTGTGCTCTACCTCCTGTCTCTCCTGGCTATCTTTGCTCAACTATGGAACAAAATGCTCTCGAAAGAATGGAATGGCTCTTCCTCCTAGTGGTCCAGTTATAAAACAGCCCGATAGCCTACTAGTGGTTAAGTTTGACTACATCAACTCTTAACTAGAGTTACAAAATGAACTCTTTTAGAGTCTTTTACATCATAAACATGTGGCTAGCCCCCTTTCCATGAATAATGGGGGCTGACGCAACATCCTAGCGAACTATAGGTGTGAAAACAGGAAGGCCAACTTCTGAGCGGCATAAGTTTTGCATACGGACTCTCATTGACGCGATTCTTGCGCCGTTGGAAAGCTCTGTGTGTGTAGAATAGCATGAAAAGGTGCAACGCTTAAGCGACAAAGTTTTACCACCAAAAGACGTCGTTTGATGCCTCAAAACGCTCCCTGAAGGTTTCGGACCCCGTTTCGCCAAACTGGGTCCCGCGGGTAAAAACGGTCCCGTGAGCTGATTCCTCCACTTCTTTCTGCTCCAAATGCATCGAGATGGATGAGAAACAATATATTGATCCAATTTGGATCACAAGTAAGTTTACTACTTCGTTTGTGAATTGAACGAGACAAGTCCAAGATAGTTGCTATACAATATCACATCTATCATCCATCATGTTATCACTGTCATCAAAGGAATTGACATATCTATATCACTACTTTGAGTCCAACAAGGTTATCAGGTCACTGCCAATCCAACATGGTCATTGCCAATCCAAGTTACAACCATATCAAAGGGCACTGTTATCAAAAGTATCATTGTCATCAACGCTGCTCATTAAAATCATTGTCATCAAGGAAATGATATAATCAAAGTCACAATCATGTCATCATGTCATGAACACTGTGACCATGCCATTGTCATTATGTATTGTTAATTTATGGTATGTTCTATGCTTATGGCAGTTTACTTCTTTTTCTTATAATCTTCCACATATTAGCAATCACATGTACATAAAATAAAGTGCAGATAGAACATTAAACAATTGACAGAAAACAAGCCAAGACAAGAGACACAAGATGTGGCGGCTAGCCAGGGACAAACCCCACAATGTGTGGGGAAACCCTTTGATCAAATCTTCTTTTATTTTCAATAATTCAGCAGAGAGAAATAGTACAATAAACTGATTTATATCAGCAGTAGCAAACCCTAGATCAACAGCATCAGCATTAGCGGCTTCATCATCAAAACTAGGGCAGACGATATCTCACAAACCGACCGTCGGATCGGCATGATTCCACCACCAAAAGTTGCAGCTTCCAGAGGAGGTTCAAATGAACCTACAACGTAGTTCAGATGAGGAGATCTTCTAGTCCACGCAGGTCAAACTTTACTTCTGCAGTTGCAGCTTCAGTTTCAACAACTTCCTTCAAACTAGGGCAGTCGATATCTTGCAAACTGTTTGTCGGATTGACTTGATTCCACCACCAAAAGTTGTGGCTTTCAGAGAAGGTTCAGAAGAACCTACAGCGTAGTTCAGATGAAGAGATCTTCTAGTCCACGCAGGTTAATCTTTACTTCTGCAGTTGCAACTTCAGTTTCGGCAGCTTCCGACTTCAAACTAGGGCAGTCAATATCTTGCAAACCATACGTCGGATTGACTTGATTCCACCACCAAAAGTTACAGATTTCAGAGGAGGTTCAGATGAACCTACAACGCAGTTCAGATGGGGAGATCTTCTAGTCCACGCAGGTCAATCTTTACTTCTGTAGTTGCAGCTTCAGTTTCGGCAGCTTTCGGCTTCACATGTGTGAGAGAGAGACCCTTTTCTACGCAATAGAGAAGAGACTCTTTTCTGCGCAGTAGAGAGAGAGAGAGAGATGTGATGAGATGAGTGAGTCCAAGTGAGGAAAAGTCCTCTTGTATTTATACACAACATTGGTGTTTGAATAGATGTGACTGTTGGGCTTCTGAGCCTACATGAGTTGTAGGTTGGCTTGATAATAATTCCATAATCAAAATAAATTCATATCTCCATGAATACTTATCGGAATCGGATGGTCTTTATATCAATCCTACACCTCTCGACGAGAGGAATCTAATAAAAATATTATCAACCATGAATAAGATGACCCACATGAAGTTTTGCCTTGGTTGCCAATTTTAACATGTATTAAATGCAAGGTCACTTGTCACTATGTATATTAATTGAGCTCATTGTCATATAAATACTGTCAAACCAAGACATTTAAGGGGTACTCTACCACATGATGAAATCTGAACCCTACATTCATTAAAACCTCTAAGAGAGAATTTGAATCACAGTGAGGCAAATAATGAGAGCCATATACAATGCGTCCTACAACAAGTAAAGTCAACCTCATAGAGTATAGAGTATAGGACAATCTCCGTCTTAAGAGTATAGAATGATATGCTACACACCACAGAGCGATGACATTGAGACAGTCCGAGCCACAGGAATACTAAGAGCAAGCCGCCGTGAAATAATATGCACCGCCTCTGTATAAATTTGATGCCATAGAATAACGATGCCTTTGAATAAGATTCGATGCCATGTAACAATGCCACTGTACAAAAAGCAAATCACTGTGTAATAGAGAGCGAACCTTAGTGAAATCAAAAGCGAGCTACTATGATAACAATACAAACCACAATTAAAATGCAATCCATAGATAAATCAAATGCAATCCAATGGAAGATATAGATGCAGGTCTCAGGAACAAACATGACACTTAAGAGAATAGATGTGATGCCTTATATGATGGAAGCGATGCCTTAGATGACTGATGCGATGCCTCACATAGATGTGATGCCTTGGAGTATAAGAAATGTCATTGTGATATGCATGCGGACCATGATGCCCGGAAACAAAGTACAAACAATCAACAAAAGCAAGCCTCAGAGATGCGGGCCACATAAGTTATAGTATGTGCCATAGATATTAGATGTGAGCTATAATAAAAGGTTGAGCCTCGGATAATTCTATAGATATATGGCGAGCCTCAGTCAAGTATGCGAACCATCATTTATATGAACCAAAGAAAGATGTGTGAGCTAGCTTATATACAATATGAGCCACTATTTATTAGTACAAGCCACAGAGATAAGCGAACCATAAAGATGCAGGCTAATTTTCCTCAAAGCACTAAATCAATACACCAAATAATGGTGGATTATTACCAATATATAGTTGTCTCAATGGACACGACTTATTGTTAGGTCGTCTTGAGGCCGACATGAGATCTTTGGCGGGAAACATCAAAATTTGAATTAATATATTTTCTAATTAATCAAAATAATATTTCTCTTTTAACAGAATTGTCCTTTGTATAGAATAAATCTTCTTTGGGGTGGCTGGGCTTCGTTTGGGGCAAGAGGGTTTCCCTTTGGGAAATTCATTTTGAAGCTGCCCAAATTTCAACACTCCGTCTCAGCTAGGGAGGAATTTTGTTAATTTTAGATAACAATGGTATGTTCTATGCTTAAGAGCATTTTACTTCAGTTTTCTTATTAGCCCAATATCAATTTCCAGATTAGCAATCACATTAACATGACAATAAATGCAGATATAACATTAATAAAAATAGTAGAAGACAAGCCAAGACAAGAGGACACAAGATGTGGCGCATGCTAGGGACAAACCCCAATGTGGGGAAACCCTTTGATCAACTCTTCTTAGTATTCTTCAAAAGTTCAACAGAGAGAGAGTACAATATACAAAATTCACTTGCCCAATCAAAGTCAAATCTGTCCAGTCAAACAATAGCCACAGGAAGCCCTAACCAGAAAGTTAATGTTGGTCAATGAGGCAGAATTTCTCCTCCAAATCAGCTCTGTCAAACCCAATCAACTTGGCCTCCAACAACAATCCAAATTAGCCAAAAATAGTCCCGAAAATGATAGTGATCTCGGTCAACACAGAGGTCAAACGCTTGTCAACTCAGTCAACTGCAGCTCGGTCAACGCTGGTCAACTCTTCCTTCAATTTGGTCAATGCCCAAAACAGAAAACGCATTCTGTCCTTCGCACGTGTGGAGAGAGAGAAGGCTTCCCTGAAGTTGTACGACTCAATCAGATGAGGAGAGAGAGATGTGTGAGAATGAATGATGTCCAAATTAGGTAGATGCACCTTCTATTTATATGCAATGTTGAGGACGAATAGGCATGTCTTTTGGGCTTTTGAGCCTACAATAGTTAGCTGGCCGTCCTTGACAATTTGTCCATAAATAAAATAAATTCATAATTCCATTTGTACATGTCAGAATGAGATGATATTTAGATCAATCCTACACCTCTCGGAAAGAGGAATCCAATAAAAATATCAACTGCACCATATGAGCTGTCCAAGGTGGATTTTGGCCCTAGTTGCCAAATTTAACACTCCCTCTCAACTAGGAAGAACTCCACCTGCCAAACTATCTGACATGCTGTACCATCCCTTTCGTCCCTGCTCTGCTCTGCTTTGTTTTTCTGAACCATGAAGAAATAATGAAGAAGAAATGATCGAGAATATATCATACCATTCTCCACTGACCCGAAGTTAGTCTCCAATAATCGCGAGTGTATCATACTACTCTCCATTGACTCGAAGTCAGTCTCCATTGATCCTAGATCATATCAAACATCCTAGCATAGGGAGTATGATAGTAATGATGCGTCTATCGGTAGTACTATGGTCCCTATCCTCATTTCTCTACTCATTGGCCAGATGAGAGGTACTTCCCATGAGTCCCTGATTGCATGGATAGGATGTGCCGGTAGGAGAAGGTGAACCAATCATCTTGCTCATATGCCATAGGAGAAGGTGAACCACTCATCCTATGCATATCTCAACATGGATTATCACAGGGGAAGGTGGACCACTCACCCTGTACATCGCACACCATGAGGGGAAGGTGAACTACTCACCCTATGGTCACTCATCGCTCCAAGAAGTACCCCAAGCCCGCTAGATCTCAATATCCAAATCAAATAGGACCCTCATAAGAGGGTTTCTCCACGACTCCAAGTCGTTCACGAAAGGTTAAGAATTTGACCTTCCCTAGGGGCTTCGTAAGAATATCTGCGACCTGATCATCAGTTCCAATAAGACGGAGCCTTATTGCTCCCCGTTGTACCATATCCCAGATAAAGTGGTACCTGATATCAATATGCTTGGAGCGGTCATGAAACATGAGATTCTCAGAAAGACGAATCCCACTTTGGTTGTCGTAATAGATAACGGTGGTATCCAACATGTCCAAACATCTCACTAAAGAGCTTCCTCAACCAAACAACTTTACAAGAGGCCATACTAGCAACGATGTATTCAGCCTCAGCGGTGCTCAAAGCAACCAACTTGTGCTTCCTGCTAATCCAGGATATCGAAGTAGAACCTAGAGAGAAGCAACATGTAGATGTGCTCTTACGCTCCACCACACTGCCAGCTTAGTCAGCATCAGAATAACCATGGAGCCTCACATTCTCGACAATGTATCTCAGTCCATAGGTGATTGTGCCTCGGAGATATCTCAAGAGATTCTTGGAAGCAATCTAATGTATGTGATGAGGCTCGACCATAAACTGACTCAATGTATTTACTGCAAAACTTATGTCCGGACATGAGTTCACCAAGAACATTAGGGCCCCCACGAGTTGATGATACTTAGAAATATTTCCCAAATCGGGCCCAGTAACACTTCTCCATAACTTCTTGAAGTTAAGTTCCATCGGAGTAGTCACGGAATTGCAATCCACCATCCCAAATCTTTCAAGTAGCTTCACAATGTATTTTCCTCAAGAAAGGAAAACCTCACCTGGCTTTTGCCAGACCTCCAACCCTAGGAAATAATGCATCACTCCTAGGCCCTTCATCTCGAATTCGGAAGCCAACTCCCTCTTGCATTGATGAATGAGATGGTCTGCATCCGTTAGAAAGAGATCGTCCACATAAAGCACCAAGATGAGAGGCCTATCATTAAGAAAAGTCTTTTGGTAGAAGTCACATAAGAAAAATTTTTGGCCGACGCGTTTCGAACCAACAAGTGTCGTTCATCGTCAGGGCCAGATGAAGAGGCAGACCATGGTAAAGGCTTAAATAGAGAGCAATGTAGAGACCATAATTTCAAAAAATGACTATATTTGAACAATAATACTTAGTAAAGGTTCGGATCAACTTCACTTCTTGTAAATCCCAACTCATCAAATAGTTGTCGATCCTTTCATACCAAGCTCGTAGAGCTTGCTTTAACCCATAGAGGGCTTTCTTCAATCTGCATATATGTGTCTGACGATCTTGAACTTCGAACCCCTCGGGTTTGTTCTACATAGACTTTCTCCTTAATTGAACCATGCAAGAAGGCAGTATTGACATCCATTTGGTATAGATTCCATCCTTGCGAGGCAACGAGGGCTATAATCGAACAGATGGTGGTGTATCGGGCAACAGGTGCAAATATCTCATCATAGTCCACACCTTCCTTTTGAGAGAAGCCTCGAGCAACAAATCTAGCCTTGAACTTTTCAACACTTATATCAGCTCCATGCTTGATCTTGTAGAGCCATTTCGAGGTGACAACGGATTTGTCCTTGGGTCTAGGGACCACATCCCAGACATCATTCTTCATAATCAACTCATACTCTTCGTTCATAGCATCCTTCCAAACTTGGTGCTTCACAACTTCTTTGAATGTGCAAGGCTCAGATTGAACAATGGTGCTC
>APFE030782833.1:0-13725 GCA_000404065.3 Pinus taeda
TGCAGTCTGTCCCATATATCCTTTGCTGATGAATATTTTCCTAGATTCTTCTTTACAGAATCAGGCAGCCCATCCAAGATTGTCTTTGCTGCTTTTGCATTGTACTCCTTGGATTCTTCATCCATTTTGCTATCATCAATCACTGATTCCCAAATTTCAATGCCTTCAGACTTTAAGAAAGTCCTCATTTTTATTTCCCATATATCAAAGTCCCCATCGAACTTTAAACCCTCAAATAGAATGCTTTCAAATAGTTTGTCTTCTATTTTAATAGAGGAGGGAGACACAACCTTAGGGGATTTGGACACTTTCTTCTTTGACCTTGCCATTCTTAACTATTTTTAAAATCCTGACTGTGTTTTTAAAATGACTCACTGTTTCTTTAATAGCAACTTAAAAACTTGAGAAATACCTGAATCCCTTTGGCTGAAACTTCACACAGCTGGAGAAGCTTTACTTCTGCTGCAACAAGGGTCTTTCCTTCAGCTTCTTTGACACTTCAAAGAACATGAACCTGCTCTGTCACCATCAAAGAGCCTGGACTAGCTCTGATACCACTGTTGGGTATTTTTGAAATGGAATGGGAAAATACCAAAACCAGACAAACGATTAACTGAACACAGAGTCAATGCTCTGTTACCTTTGCTCCAGGATCTTTTTGCACAGAGGACCCTTTTTAAAATAATTACACAGGACAGAGTATTTCACCACCATAAAGATTTCCATTCATTAAAATAAAATAACTGATATACATTCATCCTCTTTGCTGAGAGGGATTTACCAAAAACAACATTCAACCAAGTCTCTGTTTTCACCTGAGAATTTACTGAGACATATTCATCCTCCTTCACTCAGAGGGATTCACCAAGACATTACAAAAGAAGTTACTCTGTCTCCTTTGAAATTTTACACCACTGTGTGTAAATATTTCATTTACATTCACTGTTGTGTGAAAACAAAACTTACAGGGATTTACACATTTACCTTTTCACTGCTGTGTGAAACAATTCATGGTTTTACACTTGCCCCTGGTTTTCTTCTTTCACTTCTTCAACTCCTGCACTGCTGTGCATTCTTTGAGTTTCTTACATTAAAGATTTTCACTCATTACCAAAATTCACGCTGCTGCATTTTCTTTGGTCTTCATAAGCAGCTGCATAAAAACCCCTGTTCTTTTCTTTTACACACTGTTGTGTGTTTTCACTTGAACATTCTCAACCCAAAACAAAAATTATATATATACTCCTGTGCTTTCCTAGTTTTTATTCGCTGCAGCGAACTCACACACTTCACACATTGGATTACAATCCATAGTTTTTCATTCGCTGCTGGGAGCCCAATACATCTCCTCCCCGTATGAAACTCTCTGGTCTCATTTTGGTGCTGCGGACTCTGATCTTTTTATCCCTGTGTGCAATACACAACATTGCATTCCCCGTGTGTTTTCGCACTTCACACTAAATTACAATCCCTTGGTTTTCATTGGTTGCAGCGAACCAAGGTATTTACCTCCCCGTGTGTATTTTTCATATGACAAAAAAAAATAGTCAACGTTTTTTTTTAAAAACATATATTAAAGAACTTATGTTATATTTCGCCCATGCTCCATATTAAATTGCCGTATGAAATATTAATACGCCGTAAGGAAAAACAATGAACACATTACCAAACTCATGTCATTGCATTTAACATAAGGTATGGTTCAGGTCCATTACTCCACGCTTCATTAATTTTGACAGGCCCGTATGTACTTCGATGAACATAACCGGTGGAGACCTTACCTGGAGATCGAACGGCGGACAGTCTTTGAGCTGATCGGACGCATATCGGGCGGGGTGAGTTGACCACAAGTTACCTTCCGAAAAGTGCTTGAGGCTTAAGTCACGGTTGGACAGTTGTCAGCATCGGAGCACCATGTCCGGAAACCACTTTATGTCGAAGAGTGGTGCGATATCTTCCTGGCGGTTTAGGTTTGCAGCTGGGTGGTTTTCTCCGTGCGTTGACTGCTGACCGCGCGGTGAAATTATAATTTCAACAGCTTGGCCGTAGCTTGCAACTAATGATAGTAATCCAAGAAGACTTCGAGGTAAATTCTCCTCTTGACGATTCCTTCCACTGCGTTTAAGGATTTCACTCGATGGAATCATATCTTAACAACGATCCGGTCTTCTCTGAACACAGGTTACGGTTTGGTAATACTACCAAGGGTGAAGTGGAGTTCTCTTTTGATTTCAAGATTCTCAAGTCAATAGGTTTTCACCCATCACTACCTTCCTTTTAGGTCCAGCTATAATGTTGCCCTTGTTGTACAAGGAATCCAAGCCCTTAAGTTTGTTATGTTTTCTTGATTGATCGAACCCGAGAAATTGTACACATTTAGAACTGAATTGTTTGGCAATTAAATTTCTGGAAATGAAAGGAATTAGGATTTCCCTGCAATATTTTCCAAACTCCCTTGCACAAAGCGTTATATTTGGAATTGTATTGAAAATTATAAATGTGGAAACAAAATTTCCTTACTCTTAAATATTAGCTTGATTATCATTAGCAAGCATTGATTCTATGTTTCGATTTCTCAATTTACAACCCTATCCTTTTTCCGACCAAAAGTAATTATTGTTGCTCTATTGTTTTAATGCGGATATAACCAACCAGAGCTCAGTTACTGTTTATAGAAGCTACGGGTTGCTTTTGACTACCGAGCTGATTAAATTAAATTTGTTTTATTTTATAAGTAATTGTTCTAATGTGAAATTTCCTGATTGTTGTTGGACTCTTTGTTCTGTAAAATTTAACTCAGTCATTGTATGACGTTATTTGTTTGCTAGTATTCTGAACTGGAGGCTATTCACTTAGGGTAATTAAACCTCAAATCGTGGCTATTTTATTTGTGTGTGGGTCACATGTGAAGGGAATAAAGGAGCTACGAAAAATCCTATCATTGCAATTGTTGGATCTCCACCCTCCATGATAAGGTGCATATGATTCCCCTCTTGTTTACTTTTGTTTTGCATATTTGTATCATAAATCTTCTAGGTTAAGTAGGCACTACACACACCCTCTCCGATAGGTTTTGGGCAGGCTTATGGGTTAAGAGTATTAGGTTTTGGGCAGGCCTATGGGTTAATAGTATTCGGTCACTATTAGGGAAATTTCATCAAATAGAACTAGTGGCTTTATTGTGGAGTTCTAGTGGATATTTTTGTGGTCTTTTTTTCTTATTTAATTAGATTTCTTTAATTGTCTCACCTCTGAGTATTCATTAGCGGTCTGAGGAGAATCTTTCCTTAAAAAAGTGCTCAAAAAAATTTAGAACATTATCTAAAGCCTTTCAACTCTCCTTTGTTGACTTGACACAATGTTTTTGGCCTTTTCAATGCTCTAGTTATCGTGTGATAGAGCATTACAACTCTTTGTTTTCTCACCAAAAAAATATTGAACCACTCAAAAGTTAGATTTGAAGAGGTTTTCTCTATTTTTTCTTAGGTTTTGTTGCACCAATATGAGCTGAGGGTTATGCTAGTTTTATATTTAGTTTTCTTAGTCCTTTTTATCTATCAAAATACTCTTATATCCACTTCAAATAGGTGGGTTTATAGTCTTGTGTAAGGGTTTTGATTCCTCTTGGGTTTGATTCATAGTAATGACATTAGAGGGGTATTTCTCTTTCATCATTATCTTATAGCCCTCTTTCTTTCTTTTCTACATGTTAGTATGTTCTAATCTATGAATAATTTCTTTGATGCATTCTTGATTGTAAGAAGGGTCTTAGGTTTTGAACATGTTTATTTTGTTTATTTTTGGATTTCCACTATTTGTTTGAGATTTTTTATTATAATTTGATAGTGCATGTCACAATGATAAAGGGGAGAATTGTTAGGACTATTCATCTTACATTAGAAAGGATATAATTCAATTATAGATCATGCTCACAAAAAAAATCATTTTCATATTTTTCATCTCACCTTGAAGTAAGTCAAAACACCATTGAGTTTCATGCCATATACCCTTGACTTAAAGAACAACCAATAAAATTAAAGCTTAATAAAATTTATTAGACATTTTTGCATTTCTCTAGTAGCACACCAACATTAGCTTAGGACTTTAGGGCCTTTGAATACATTGGTGAGGAAACTCTCCAAGGCCATCAAAATAAACACTATATTTTTATGTTAGAGAGTGTAATTCCAATTATAATCAGATGTTGCACGGGAATCCCTTCTAACAAAAGAGTTGAACAATAGGTCATACTGAGATTGGTGAAGTCATCTACACCACTTCATTTGGTCGTAGTGTGTGCCTATGTTTCCCGCCCCTGTTCAATTTGTTGTGGTTGGTAGCGTAGTTGCTGCCTCTCTCCCATCCATCCAGCAGAAGGAGCGTAGCTGCCTATCCCCAATGAATTAGGAAGTAGCGGCTTGAAGTCTCCCCCATACACAGCCTTCTTAGTGAGTGTATATTCCTTGCACTAGGAAGCCCAAGCCCCTCCGGGACCTTACCTCTTCTTCTTTTATTAATGAGTAGTTCGGGAGGATGAGTTAAACCTTCCTCTACCTTCCTTCCTTGAGTGTATGTGTCTCTATATAGTCTTTTTATTGTATGTTATGTCTTTCTTTCTTTTTGAGTCAGTGGAGTTGGATGGTCTGTGGCTCCCTGAAGTTGGGGACTACCCACCACCTACCTTACATTTCTATGGCCCTATCCAATCTTTCTCCATAGTGGCCATATTCTTAGGGACCTTTCATAGGTGGCGATGAGTGGGAAATGCTTATTATACTTGGAAAAAACATTGGTTAGTACCCACTCGTATCCCCCACCTAGTTCTTGCATATAATAAAGGGTACTTGCACCAGGTGCGGAGATGTTCAGCATGAGGCCAGTGTAAGTTCCCCAACCATATCTTCACAATTGACTTGCGCTCTAATCAACCAATCTCCAACTATAGGAATATCCCTTTGATATATTGGTTTGCATGCTTGCTCCTCAGATTTGACAGGTGTATGTTGTTTGGTCAAGTCTAGTTGGCCTTAGGTGTCATTTATTTCATAATTTTTTCGTACATCCTTTGCTACTATAGTGGTTAGGATTAGTCTAAATAATTCTTGTCATATCGATAGCCTTTCTCCTAATGAGGAGGGTCCACTTCCCCATAGATGTAGCCTCACCCCTACCACTACCATAGGCTTACCTACTTTAGGGGCGACTTTGGATGATTCTCATGGAGCCAAACTTGTAGTTCATAAAATGGATGCTGAAATTACTCCACCTCATTCTCATTACCTCGTGACTCACACTTTTTCATCCATCTTCTTAGGTGGGGTGTAGGCTTGACTAGATATTTCCATTGAAATGTGATGAGCCCCAAAATTGGCAACTTGTTAGGCTCATTTGGCCTAATTATCCTTGTTCAGTCCTTGTTCAAATCCTTCATTTTCCATATCTTATGCATTATTTTCAGTATTTTTATGTCATTTGTACGAATAAGGGTAGTCACTCTTCCTAGGTGGCTAAAACGTGCTTATTTCAGGTTTTTTGACACATGTTTGAGCAAAATTGAGCAATCATGGGCTAAAAGACAGCCAATCCTGAGGTGAGGATTCGTAGGGGGGTTGTCTATGGCATTAAATAACCCTTCCTTGGGATCTTCACCCCCAACTCCAAGCTCCAAAGACCACCAAAACCGAATCTAGAAGGCAGCCAAGCAGATTTTAGAAGGGACTGTCTAACTCACAGTTTGGACAGTCGAGTTCCACAGATTGAGGAGGCCAGCTAGGTCCCTCGTGATGTATAAATGATGAGGCCTCAGCCTTCGTAAGGGACTTTTGAAACCATTGTGTATTTTGCACCTCAGTGCTGCTAGTTTTACTTTGTTCTTTTGTAGCCATTTTTGGCATCACTTTTATGATTATTTTTTGATAATGAGAAGCAGTTCGATTTTATATCAAATCTGAGTTTTCAATAGGAGCCATAGCTCTCAGGGTTGGGCCCAACCTGAGAGCCTAGGGCCTCCTTTCTGTACTGTTACTTTTCCTTTATGCATCACTGTTTCCCTTTATGCATTTGAGCGTATTTCTGTTAGGCAGATTTAATTATGTTGCTTGGATAGATCACTGTTTATGAATGAAATTACTTCAGGTGCTTTGGTAGGACAATAACAGAAAAAGCTTCAAAGAAAAGGGACAACCACACTCTTGGTTTCACCTCATCCTTATTGGATCAGGGGCTGGAATTGAAGAAACAGTGATGCCCCAACAAAAACACTAGTTTGCTTGACCATGCAACCCTTAGTGTATTGTTTTCCTTTACAGAAGTTAGTTATGAGTTTAGAGCTCTGAAATGTGTCTCTGCATAGTTGATGTACATGGTTTTCTCTCCAATACAGCGATTGTTCCTTCATGCTTTTGATAGTTAGACTAGATTAGCTCAGGTTTTGATCATTTGCAAGACTTTGTTGATTTGATCGAAGTACACCATGCAGGGCATCTCCACCACTCTTTCATCCACCCAAAGCGTCATCTGAGCCACCTGTTCCGTCTCCTAGCTGAGTTCCTCGTCTCCCATCTGTTTTTTTCCACGTAACCCTACCTTCTTGCTCAATCATTGCCTTAGCCTTCTTCAAGCCAAGTCAAGCCTTCTACACCTTCTCACCACTCCATCACCAGTCCCTAGGCCACTTTAGACCCCTATCCTACCTCCAAATCCATTCATGCATCTTCCCTCACTCACCCATCCTCTAAAAAATCAATTTTCAAACATCCTGTAGAAATTTCTGAACATCCTGTAGAAATTCTTGAACATCCTGTAGAACCATTGCAGACTTCCTGTAGAAGCTCACAAATGAGGTTTCTTGATAGCCAAAATTTGTGAAACTCTCTGGAAGAGTGTTAGGGACTCCTTAGACCCCCTCTGAACCTTTCCACCCTTTTCCAAGCATTTCTCCTCCTTGATCCACCCCTGCACAGTAAAGCACAGTTAAAGCACATGCATGATGAAATTGACAACTTAATCAAAACAATTACAAAAAGATGTTTTCTTAGGATAAAGGTAGTCTTAAACACATGTATTTTACCTTCATAGAAGTAATGGCATCTCTTTCAGTAGTTTGCATTCTCATCTTTGCATCAGTAGGACTAGCTGGTAGAATTAGGGTTTGCTAGGGTTTGCGCTTTCCTTCAGTTTTTTCAATCTCCTTTCGCAAGTAGATTAGCTTCCTTTGAGTTAGCTCTCATCCATAAATTAGAAAGATTCTTCTAAGAGCTCATATAAGTTGGCTAAAGCCCCTAGCGGACTTGTGTCAGCTAACCAAGTGATAGTTGCGGCAAGAGCTAGTACTTGTGCATACAGCACGGTCGCTTCCAAGTTTGTTAGAAACAACCGGGTTGATAAGAGTAAAGAAGGGAGTCCCAGGAGTTGCAACATTATTGCTGCAATACTGGAGCCCACCAAAATGGTCCTTATCAAGATTCAATTGTGGCTAGTGTGACCTCGATAACTAGGCTTAGTTTATCCACATTTAGTGTCACTAGAGTCCCCCCCCCCCATGAAAAATTCCTTACCTTCTACCACTACCATAGGTCCTGTCCACACCACATCCATTTAAACTATCTTGTCCTTCTAGAAAAATATCTTAAGATCCCATATCCCTCCATTTGGTACATCCAACATGGGTGCCTTTACATCACCAATTGTGGACCCTTCATTCACTTTCATTGAAGGCTCTAGTTCCACTGCAAGTAACGTGCCCACATCAATTGTAAAAGGTTAAAACCCCACATCCACATCAGGGTCAGTAGGACCATATGTTGGTCCTCACATATATGTAGATAGCTCATTGATGCCTAGTGCCAGATTTTCTTTTGGTTGAAATCATACTAGGTCCAAGTTGTTCAATAACGCAGTTGGGGGCACACATGCTGCCGATGGGTACACATTTACTTGGGGTATTCAATTGTTAGGGTGGATGACCTTTTAGTGGAATATTTTATTTCCCTAAAATGTTCAAGGGGTTGGGATCACTTTCCTTACTAATGGGTTTTATCCTTGGGGTACGAGCTATTTTGGTCAACCTTTCCGTCTAGGAGGCTTCCCTCTTGGCGCACCCTTTGGTCTTGGAGGTCAAAATTTCTAGTGTTACAAATTCTCAAAAATTACAGATTACGTGATTATTTTTTATTGATATACAATATTTAAGTTTATAAACCATTTAATTTATATGGCTATACTAGTTTAACTTATCAGTGGAAACAACTTGATAAATATTTCCTCCTAATTAGAACAAAAGTGATCAAAAGTGATGAATATTTTAGTGACAATTAAATGTTTCAAATATTTTTATTTTATTATGATTGTGAGCTTGACTTAATTATAAATTTTGTGAATATTTTAAAATTGGATACATAAATATTTTTATTGCTATAGGAGTTTATAAACAAGCTAATTTATATGGCTATGCTAATTTAAATTATCGTGATAAATATTTAGTGACAAATACAATTTTTAAATATTTTATTATTAGTTGTGAACTTAACTTAATTTTAATCTTTGGAAATATTTTAAAATCCCATAAGTAAAATAGGGATCAAATTATTGATCTTTCTTTTGTATATCAAATTTTACAATTTTCTAAAAATTTCCAATCAAATGAAAATAATTGTATTATCAATATAAAAAAAATTAAATTGATTATTTAATTACATGAAATAAATTATAATATAACTTTCTTCTTGATCAAAATTTTTGCCAAGAACCTTTTAATCAAAATTGAGCAAAACTTTATGGCATTAATCATGTTTAATATTGATTTATTTCAGGGTTAGGGTTTCCAACAATAATTCTACAAACCCTGCTCACATCATAAAATCACAGATCTTCAGACAAGAAACGCCCTAGATTTGGACACTATCACTGCTACCCAATTCGATTAAGTATTGTAGTTATGCCCTATTGAAGTGTTCTTACACTTGTTTGTTTCCATTTCCTATTTGGAAATAGTTGTGCTACATAAGGTGGAATGGAAATATGCATTTCTAAAATGTTTGTTTTGTTTTATTTGGATGCCCCAATATGCAATGCAATGTTAATATCTAACTATTTGAAGCAAATTGCAGTGTTAATATCTAATGTTGTTTTCCATGTTTTGAGACATAAGAGAACTGAAGCCATAGAAATTCAAATCATTATTGTTATGTGCATATTTTACTTATTGCATTACTTGAATGCAGATATTAGCTCTAGATGGAAATTTTTTATTTAGCATGAGAAACAATTGGGATGTCAAAGTGGCATTCTTGACAATTGTTGCATATTTTTGTTACAAGCCTCTCTCAATTCTTTAGCTTCCATGCTTTCCATCTCCCACAACCACTCCTATGGTTTGAATATATTGTAAATCGATTCTGGGAAGGATGTGATGGATTTCCCTTATCCGTAAAAGTTTTGTGGTGCTTATTTGTGGAGAAGATGAATCTCTTTGGTTAGATCAACTGAATTTACTTGACAATCATCTACCTTCATAGACATAAAAGACGCTTAGAATAAACTATGACTCTTTGAGTTCACAAGAACAAAAAATATTCTTAGATATTTCTTTCTTTTTTCTTGGGGTAAGAAAAGGATCCAACAATAATAATATGGAGCTTTACTCAGATTCGAAAGTTGGAGAACAAGTCTCTCTTCGAGGTGAAAAGAGAAAATGAAAATAAGATAAATATGCACGATCATCTTAAATCTCTGGGAAGAAGTATTTGTAGAATCTATAGATACTTGAGTTGTAACTAAGGGGTGGGATACAGAGGTAGACACCCTTTATATCTGAAATGAAGAAATATAGATTCAACTACAAATTTATCAAGCCAACATTTCCAATCAACTGTAGATTCAATTGCATATACATTCTTAGAATTTTTTTGTTTTGAAGGAAGCCAATTCCAACTATATGAAGGGTATTGAAATTGTGGAGCTAACCACTCGATATGATTTAATTTTCCACTATTTAATGTGATTTAAACTTTTGGATTTATATGTTAAGAGAAAACACTGTTGTAGGATAGAAATATCTTGAACATTTTTCTTTTGCCTCATAATATGTCATGAAATGAAGCTTGAATTGAGGATCTTGCATGTTCAATTTCAATTACATGAATGTATTTTCCACAAACATAAGTGTATTACCTTATAATTTTCAAGGTTTCATTCCAAAATTGTTGAGATTTGGAAAAAAAAAATCATTTATATTTAAAAAAGACATTGTTGTTAGCTTAAAAACATATTGGAATTTGTTCTTTTTTTTCCCATAAAGAACAAAGATTTAGGGTAGTTAAAAGAACTATTTGAGAACTTTAAATGTTGAAAGCACCTAAAAAGAACAATTAAAATAATTTATTTATTTTTTCATATCGTCTCTAGAGAGAAATAATTAGAATTAAGGAGATATAGTCTCTATAGAGACAATATGTTTTTAACCTCAACGATTGTCTCTAGAGACAAAAATGAAATTGTCTCTAGAGAGACAATTGAAATTGTCTTTTAAGAGACAATAATTCTTATGTTCTATATTTTTTTTTTATAGAGACAATGATAATATGTGTGTTCTATATTGTCTTTATTTAGACAATTTTTTAAGACAATAATTTGAGACACTCACTTAAAGACAATATTTAAGACAATGCACAGGTTCATTTTTGTCTCATGTTAAGACAATTGACTAAAAAATTATCCTCAATATTATCTTAAAGCCCCCTACATGTAAACTTAGTGACTCTTTACAGGAGTCGAGATCACTTGACTTGGTTTGGTTTTCACTAGGTCAAGCTTACCAAGTAACATGTTGCTTAAAATGAAAGATGTGCAATTTCTTTAATTCTTTCGATGCTCAACATCGAATTCATATATATTACTCAAAATGAAATGGATGTGTAATTCTTTCCAATAATACATTAACGATGCCTTTACCATTTACCAATTAGTGGATAAATTTTGTTGTGCCACATTTGCACGAGATGGTGACAAGTTCAGTGGTGTGTACTTCCTTTGGTCATTGCTCTTTTGATCCACATCTGTCTAGAAGATCATGGGAAACTTTCTTTAGCATATGGAAGCCTACCTTTATCACTGAAATTGCCAGAGATAATTTTATTACATCCTTAGTTGGTTGTGGATTATCTTCATTGAATCAACTAATCCACATCAAATAAGAGAGGATCTCAAGCATTACAACTATGTGTGCTCCCGTGCAACATTTCTACCTAAACATACATCTTATAACTTCTTATTGAAATGCAATCTTTGGACCAAAACCCATTGGGTGTTCACTCATTAAACATTGGCTCCTTCATTAAGCATCAACACTCTTTACTCTATCTTTGTTATTTTAAACCATATTCGTTCTTTCCATCCATATGGCCACTCTCTCAGCTTTGTTACCTTTCTCAATTATATGGCACACCAAATTTGAATTATTAACATGCAACAATAAGGGAAAAACATAATCCTTTTTTACAAAGACCATGGGAAAAACCATAGATTCCCATAAACTTAGAGCCCAAAACCACAGGTAACTTGACTGAGTCAAATTTATTAGAACAACCCTAACACCTCAAAGAAGAGCTTTTTGTTGTTGAGACCTTACTATGGTGTAGTGATGAATTATTGATCAATCTTATTGGATCTAATAAGATATTGCTTAGGCATACATGCAATGCAAGTGGCACATGGAGTTATCAAGTTGTGGAATGGACCACTTGGAGAGGTACCATGGGGACAGATGTACTAGTATCATGGCTTGAGGGGGGGAATGTGAAAAAATAGATGAGATGGTTGTTAAACCATGTATGCGATAAGGTATCATAGATAATTGGAAGATACAACAAATAGTTACCCATGTACCCTGCTATATGGAATTTTTTATATGGATTTCAACAAAAAATTTAATGGGACCAAGTCAATCTCTCATAATCAAGTTTAAAGGGGTATTATTAGGGTTATTCTAATAAAGTTGGCTCGATCAAGTTACCTGTGGTTTTGGGCTCCATGTTTATGGCCATCTATGGTTTTTCCCATGGTATTCATATCCAATGAATCCTATTTAAAAGATGGTAAATCAATGGTAAATTGTTTAGGTGGCCACTAGAACAAACAACGGTGTCTTTAGACACCACCATCTCTCTGGGTGATTTGTGATACTAACATGAGGCATTCCAGGAAAGCTCGATCCACACCCCCAACTAGACATGCTACTCAAAAATATTTGTGTTTAGAACAAATATACTAAATAGATATTTATACAAATTTTAGTAATATTTTGAAATGGAAAGTAAACAATTAGTTTCAACAATTTCTAAAATATTTCTAAATTTTAAAATTGAATTAAATTCAATATATACTAATTAATACAAGATATGAAAATCCACACATAAGAGGTTTGCTTCTACTTACATACACTGCTAAAACAACTTCTTTGGTTGCAAAGATGGTTTCTAACTCCTATTTTTCTTTGTCTATTGTTGTATTATTCTAACAAAAGCACCATGGTAAACCTTGTCGGTTTGATTCAGAATAGAATTTTGCGGAGAAATTGTATCATAGGGCAGTTTATCATCGTTTATAATTTTAAAGATAGTTAATACTATTTACTAGCACAACCACAATTAATTAATTAAATATTGTTGATATACGCCGATAGATGTATATCATATTTAAAATTAATATGAATATCAACCCACATTAAATATTAAAAATTAATATTAATATTATTAAAAATAAATAATTATCTCAATAATAAATATAATATCATTAAAATAATGGTTTAAAAAAATATTATTAATAATAATTATCTAATAAATATAATAAAAAATATATTACATATTGTTAATAAATAATAATAATTTAATATATTATTAATAATATAAATAAAAACATCGATATTTAAAAAATAATTTTAAATTATTACTATAAATAATTATTAATAATAATTATTTAAAAATTAATTAAAGAATTTAGGCCTCTGTGATCCATATCAATTTTGAGAAGAATCTTCGGCGAAAATCACATAGAGATATTTTTTGTCGATGCGTTTCGAACCAACCAGTGTGGTTCATCATCAGGACAAGTTGAATGAGCAGATCTTGCTATGCATTATAAATAGATCGGGCAGAATGTCCAACGACCAAATTTCCAGATCAGGGAACGACTAAAATGATAACAGCTAGATTGACCAGGGAACGACTAGTTAGACTAGGAAGGGCATAATTTATTTAAATAAGTAAGTTCAGTGATTAATTTCTTTGTAAATGGACAATTTTCTAATTGCAAATATATGTTAGAATAAGGGAGTTAATAAATTAAGTCATAGAGAATAGTTGATTATATTTTAATTAAATATAAGTTAATTTATTTTAAATAAAATATAAGTTAAGGGACATTTAAATCTTAATTTAAATTAAGAAAATAAATGAATAACTTAATTAGTTATGAAAGATGTTTATAAATATTAGTTTGTTGAATAAGTTAAAAATAGAATAATCTATAAATAGTTATTTCCATTTTAAAATAAAAGCTAAAGGACCTATATTCATGAATATATATCAAAATAAACAGATTAGTATCATATTCGCAGTCAAAGAGTATCCCTATAAAAATACTAGAGAAATTGAAATATTAATTAATAGTTTATTAAGGGTAAAAATAGTTAAAAAAATAAAATAAAATGAAATGAAATAAAAATAAAAA
>APFE030782834.1:1904-47326 GCA_000404065.3 Pinus taeda
TTGTTTATGAGAGCAAAGCCATTGATACCATACAAACTGATTTGGTCCAAATATAAAGTTGCCAAACGTACCTTTTGTGTGTTTTGCACATTATTGAGATCGAAAAATTGCTCCATCTGTAATATCCATGTTGCGGGATCCTTGCCATCAAACTTCCTCATATCGATTTTTTTGGAATATGGTGAGTCTTCGATCCAAAATTAGCATCTATGGAATCATGATTAACATTTCTTTTATTCTCATCATGAGTTTCCTTTAGTACCCTTTCACCCTTAGTGCCATTTCTTGTAGCAACTTATTCATATTTATCTTCAATTCGTCCATGTCTGTCTTCAAATCTATCTTCAAATCATCCATCTTAGCTTCCACGTCAATCATCTTAGCTTCTACGCCTTTCTTTAAACAATCCATCTTAGCTTCTACACCTTTCTTCAAACCATCCATCTTAGCTTCTACATATTTCTTTAAACCATCCATCTTAGATTCTGTTCTTTTTTGTGTAAGGGACAGTTGTTGCACTTGGTCTTGTAATTTTGATATATCATGTTGCATTTCTTCCTCTTCTTCATGAGTCATGCTAGAGCTTTCAGGTTCCTTACTAGGTGTTTGCATTTTCTTTCCTTGGGGCATCAGTTATCGATAATAATGCTCTACTATGCCCTTTGAATTCCTTCAAAATAAATTTTCAAACCAAGCTTAAGCAAAAATTTAAGAAAATCTACACACCTTTTTTCACTTTGTACGAGCTCGATATTGCCTTTGATGTATCTTTGTACTTTTTAATCATCTAGTTTTGAATTTGTGACCTGTAGTAGCCCTCTGTGTCCTCTTGCCAATGCCACAAGGACCCAAATTGGTTTTTCCAAGGAAGAGTTATGCGAAATCTCCCACAATGACTTGATTATAGACTAGTTCAGTAGAGAAAATTTGTACGACGTGCCATGAGTCAATGTTTCAACCTTTGGATCTGAAAAATACATACACGAAACTACAGTCCGTTCTATTTCTGTACCTTCTAACGAAATTTCAATCCGATCACCAGAGAGATGGTTATGACGATTTTCCCCAGGTCACCTGTTTGCAATGTAATTCAGGAGTCTACAAAAAGACCAACTTCCTCAGACGATATCTCCACCAATATAGCGCGAAACGCTCTGAAATTCAGACCCAATATTCAGAGCGATTTCTTCTCAAATGGGTTTTTTTTGCGACTTCTGAAACATCACAAAAACAAAGTTATAGCGAAAATGCCACGATGACCTGTTTGGAGCAGCGAAACCCTAGAATCCAAAGCTCTGATACCAAATGTTATGAAACCAGCTCAAGAGAAGATAGAAAAGATAGATCAACACCTTAGAATTCAGCCTCTTCGAGGGGGAAACCTCCTTTACATTACATAAATGAAAACAATTCTTGGATTATTCAAATGACAAAACCTCCTTTTCTATATATAGGAGTCTAAGGAGTCACAATATTAATCTAGCCGACCTAACAATAATAATATAAAAGCCACAAAAATAACAATAGAGGGATTCTATGGGGCACAATAATAACAATATGGGGGCAATAGGGGCACAACAATATTAATAAGGGGTATAACTACAATAGTAATGGGGTAATCACTAGTATTATAGGGACCCAACAATATATTTTAAATAATATTTTAGTAAAACCAATTTATGTAAAACATCGATGATTCGGACTTTTAATAAATATATATAATTATAAAGAATAAAATAACTATTATTTTATTATGAAACAATGCAGTTTTTTCGTATAAATAAATAAATACAGAGAGTGATGGTAACTGCATTCTATGATATGCATATCCGTGTTCAATTGAATGAGAGATATTTCACCAATTCAAGTGCCCAAAAAATGGTTCCAATTACGTTTGTGGAAACGTAAAAAGACAAGATAGCAATCATTCCGTCACCATGTAATGCATTGACTCTTTATTATAATTGCATTTCATGTCAATGACAACAATAACGATCTCAAAGTTTGACACACCTATTTTCATTGGAATTATTTTTAGGCATGTATACCAATCTTGGTAGGAATGGTGGTCGTAAGTTCCAACCACAACATTGTTAAAAATGGAATTGTCATGATGTTTAAGAAATTATGGTTGTTTGTGTTTATAAAATTAGCATAATATATTAATTTTATTAAGTGTAGTTGATTATGTGATTGTTTATAATGATATAATAATAACCATATATATAAAGATAATCATATAATGCTAAGACGAAAATGAAAATTGTGAAGATAAAAACTAATTCTCATGAGCTTCACACTGAAACGTATTGTTGTTCTATTCCCAAAACACCCTAGGACGAAAGATTTTGTCACCTTTGTGACACTAAGATGGTTGAAGATGAAAAGAACTTTTTCACATCTATTCACATTTGTTAGAATAGTAATACATATGCAATTTTAGTAGGAATAGTGGTCGTAAGTTAATGTTAGCATACTAATTTTGGTAGGAATGGTGGTAGTAAGTTAATGTTAAATTGGAAGTGCGATGATATTTAACAAATATGTTTTATTATTATTTACTATAAGTGAAATTGTTCAAGGATTTAACTTTTTCAAAATATAAAATAAAAGATCAAATTAATTTTAATCTAAAATAACATATATAAAATAATCATTATATAGCATCCTCACCATAGCATTGGAAAATAGCCACTTAAAGAATATTCCATGAATATAATAAAAGCAACAAGATGCTCACTTACATTGAAACACTAACGAAACTATACCCTAGAAACACTCCAGCCAAAAATTTCAAATAAAGAGAATTTGTGCTTATGTTTTAAGCATTCACAAAGACCATGAAGAGCTAGGATAGAATGCAATGAAGGCTTACCCAAAATGTTGTTTGAACTAAATCAAATATGATGGCCATTCCCATGAATCCATGATGGTCATTCCCATGAATCCATGTAAGTTATTTTTGGAGTACTAAAAATGTTTATTTAAGTAAATTTTAGATGAGAGAATTAAGAAGTTGAGATGGAGGAGTCTCAATACGCTAACAAGTAATTTCCATGTATGCCCTATTTCCAGCAATCTTTGTTTGTTGAAATTATTCTCTATAACAATTTGGCCCTTATTGCTAGATACATGTAGGTTGAATCCTTAATCATGATTTCTCCATTACAATTAGGGAAAAAATTGTATTCTAGTTAATTAAATGAAATCATTAGTTTGATATTTTCCTCCCCACCATAAGAATTTTCTAAGAGCCTGAGAGATGCGATGTGAAACTTCTTTGCAGCGCTAAAAGTGCTGAAAACTAGAACACTAGAATTGTTGAAAAAAATGACTTAAGGAGAACAAGGTGTCTTGCAATGTTAAACCAATGCGTGCTCCATCGATTAAATGTTATTTTAGTAGTACTTAGCAAACTCCACCAGTTACTCATTTTCCACTTTATCCACATCTTTACATGAAACCAGGAAAAAAATCAAAATAATTATAGCTATATATATGAATAAGTAGTACTTAGCAAGTAAAGAAAGTGTAGAATAACGATCTTACTACCAAAAGAAAGCATGAAGGTTAACTTTAAGTTTTGTGCAAAATACACGACAAAAAAATGTCGCATGAAATCTGCAGCAATAACTGTCACCGTCCGCTATGTGGAATTCACAGCCATCTCAAGGAAATTGAGTGAAGAAATGATATTTTATAAATACTGCGAATATATTTTAAATAATATTTCAGTAAAACCAATTTATGTAAAACATCGATGATTTGGACTTTTAATAAATATATATAATTATAAAGAATTAAATAACTATATTTTTATTATGAGACAATGCAGATTTTTTGTATAAATAAATAAATAAAGAGAGTGATGGTGACTGCATTCTATTATATGCATATCCGTGTTCAATTGAATGAGAGATAGTTCACCAATTCAAGTGCCCAAAAGATGGTTCCAATTACGTTTGTGGAAACATAAAAGGACAAGATATCGATCATTCCGCCACCATGCAATGCATTGACTCTTTATTATAATTGCATTTCATGTCAATGACAACAATAACGATCTCAAAGTTTGACAGACCTATTTTCATTGGAATTATTTTCAGGCATCTAATGTATACCAATCTTGGTAGGAATGGTGGCCGTAAGTTCCAACCACAACATTGTTAAAAATGGAATTTCCATGATATTTAAGAAATTATGGTTGTTTGTGTTTACAAAACTAGCATAATATATTAATTTTATTAAGTGTAGTTGACTATGTGATTGTTAATAATGATATAATAATAATCATATATATATAAATAATCATATAATGCTAAGACAAAAATGAAAATTGCGAAGATAAAAACTAATTCTCATGAGCTTCACACTGAAACGTACTATTCTTCTATTCCCAAAACACCCTAGGACGAAAGACTTTGTCACCTTTGTGACACTAAGATGGTTGAAGATGAAAAAATCTTTTTCACATCTGTTCTAATTTCCAAAATCTTTGCCAGACTATCAACCCTCTTGACTTGTAAGTTAACAAAATTAAGGTAATATAGGAAGACCCCCAAAAAGAAGGAAAGATCTAGGCAGAGTTACTTACATCCAAAAAAACATTTCAAGAGCTGACTCAGGAGAAACGACATGAGCTGTTGTGAGGGTTAGATATCATACAAGATCTGGAGCGTATTCAGTTTCACAACTAGAACCTCCCCTAATAAGAGAAGTAAAATTCAGGGAAGAAGAAATAGGAAGTGCAGGATCAGAAGAATTGAGAATTTCCAGTTCAGAAGAATAAGAAGGCTTGGGGGAATTCACTCCACCATTTGATTAAGGGAGTGTTATTAGACAGACTCAACCTCACACTGACGAAGAACCAACACCTATTTTCCAAATGAATATTAGAAAATATTCATGGCTCATACAACTTCCACAATTGAATTTCCAATTGGAGATATTAGAGGTGATGTGCCTATGAAGCCTATTCCTTTGACAACATTAACTAATTTCCATGGTATATATTTTCAATACTTGGATACATTCCTTTTCGAATTCTACGTTGTTTGTCAAGGATATGATTATATTTCGAATGCTTAAAAATTGAAGGTATTCCCTACTAATTCGAAGCAAAAAACTCTGAGGTGGTTTATGGGTTTATGGGAAAAATCTATTACAACATGGGATGAAATGAGGACAATTTTCCTTGAAAAGTATCAGGACTACTGTAAATCCTGAGATATTAAGGAGGAAATCTTTAAGATTGTGCAGAAAGAGGATTTAAACATGGATAACTGTTCACATGCAGATAGTTAAGCAAATCCTACCTGGTCAGCAAACCATATGCGGTTTTGTTTATAGTTTGGTTATTTTGGGTTTTTATGTTGTTAATTTGGTTATAAACTAATACAAGGACCCTAACTATGACCCTTAGGTGTTTAACCAAGATAATATCGAGCCCCTCAAACCTATAATGCAGCTCATTCATGCTATGTTTAGCCAAAAGAAGTTAGAATATATCCACATGCCTATAAAAGGTGGATTTCTCCTTTCAAGAAGGGGAGTGTGGTTTTCAACTTTTGTATGCAGGTTCTGGAGGGATAGAGGGGATTTTGTTTTCACGGTTTTGGGAGCATCAAGAGTCGGAATTGGAAACCATAAGTAGCGTTGGAAAGCTGGATCAAAGGGCTATCTGATGAAAAAGGTCAGAATTGCCTATGTACAAGTTCAATCTATCTAATTCACTGTGTAATCAAAACATTCTTCTCATTCCTAATAAAAACGGTCGCCCATCTTGAAAGCGAACCTGGAGACGTAGTCCATCAGGGATGAATTCCGTAATCAATCTTGAATTCTGGTACGTCTGTGCATTTTCTGTTTTCACTTTTGTTTTGCATCTTAATTATGGTTTATCAGATGTCGTAAAGTGATCAATTCAAGTAGTTTTCCTCGATTTCCATGCTTTCAGTTAACATTCAAACTCATTAATGGCTAATCAGTTCTACATTAGTTTTAAGTATATGGTCATTTCAGATCATATAATTTGGTATTAAAGCAGGTTGCATTTGTAGAATGTTTCATTGAATGTTAACCAGGTCAAAGTCGCAATGATGAGAAGGAATCCTTGAGGAGATCGATCCACAAATTGGAAAGTGACGAGTCGTTTAGAAGTCGACCATGTTAGGACTTGATGCAGGTGAAAACACTGAGACTAAGATGAATGAAGAATAGTTTCAACATGAATTCTTAACTATGCAACAAATGTTGGGAGAATTGTGCGAAGACAAGAAGGCAAGAGATGCTTCTTCTTTAAAGGCATCGAAGAAGGACATATATGGAAATTGTGCATCTCTACAATATATGCGCATATTTTCCGTACATATTCCTCTTTTGTATATGTGCAACTTCCGTATATGCGCATATCTTCCATATATGCGTAAATTTCTTATATGTGCATATCTTCTGTATATACACGTCTTTTATGTATGTGCATCTACCATATATGCGCAACTTTTATATACAAAAATTGTGCATATACGAAAATTGTGCATATACAGAAGATATGTACGTATCTTCCATATATGCGTAACTTTCTTATATATGCCTATTTTTCATATCTATACATCATTTATGTATGTGCATCTACCATACATGTGCAACTTCCATATATATAAAGGTTGCGCCTATATAGAGGCTGCATTTTTGTGCATATATGTGCATATACAAAAGATATGCGCATATCTTCTATATATCTGTCACTTTCTTATATGCGCATATCTTCCACATATACACATCTTTTATGTATCTACATTATATATTCGCAAATTCCATATACAGAAATTGCACATATACGAAAATTGTGCTTATACTGAAGATATGCGCATATCTTCGGTATATCAATAAATTTCTTATATCTGCATATCTTTCATATATGCACATCGTTTATGTATCTGCATCGTATATGCGCAAATTCCATATACAAAAATTGTGCATATATGGAAATTGTACATATACGGAAGATATGTACATATCTTCCGTATATACATAAATTTCGTATATGTGCAAATTCCATATAGAGAAACTGCGCATATATAGAAATTGAACATATACACAATATATGCACATATCTTCCATATATGTGCAACTTTCTTATATGTGCATATCTTCCATATATGCGCATATCTTCCGTATATGCATAGCTTTCTTATATATGCATCTACTGTATATGTGCAACTTCCATATATACAGAGGTTGCACCTATATAGAGGCTGCATTTTTGTGCATATATGGAAACTGTGCATATATAGAAGATATGCACATATCTTCTATATATCTGTCACTTATATGTGCATATCTTCCATACATACACATCTTTTATGTATCTGCATCGTATATGTTCAAATTCCATATACAAAAATTGTGCATGTACGGAAATTGTGCATATACGGAAGATATGCACATATCTTCGGTATATCTGTAACTTTTTTATACGTGCATATCTTTCGTATATGCACGTCATTTATGTATCTGCATCGTATATGCATAAATTCCATATACAAAAATTGTGCATATACAGAAGATATGTGCATATCTTCCGTATATACATAGATTTCATATATGTGCAAATTCCATATACAGAAATTGCGCATATACGAAAAATGTGCACATACGCAATATATGTGCATATCTTCCGTATATGTGTATCTTTTCTATATGTGCAACTTTTGTATATGCTCATATCTTCGTACATGTGCATATCTTTAATATATGCCTAAATTTCTTATATGTGCATATCTTCCATATATGCACGTCTTTTATATATGTGCATCTGTCGTATATGTGCAACTTCCATATACAAAAATTGTGCATATATGCGTAACTTTCCTATATATGCCTATCTTTCATATATGTACATCTTTTATGTATGTGCATCTACTGTACATGTGCAACTTCCATATATACAGAGGTTGCGCCTATATAGAGGCTGCATTTTTGTGCATATATTGAAACTGTGCATATATGGAAGATATGCACATATGTTCTATATATCTGTCACTTTCTTATATGTGCATATTTTTCGTATATACACATCTTTTATGTATCTACATCGTATATATGCAAATTCCATATATGGAAATTGCGCATATATGGAAATTGTGCATATACCGAAGATATGCACATATCTTCGGTATATTCGTAACTTTCTTATATGTGCATACCTTCCGTATATGCACGTCGTTTATGTATCTACATCATATATGCGCAAATTCTATATACAAAAATTGTGCATATATGGAAGATATGTGCATATCTTCCATATATACATAAATTTCGTATATGAGAAAATTGCATATACAGAAATTACACATATACGGAAATTATGCATATACGCAATATATGCGCATATCTTCCGTATATGTGCATATTTTGTATATGTGCAACTTCCGTATATGCGTAGATTTCTTATATGTGCATATCTTGCGTATATGCATGACTTTTGTATATGTGCATCTACCGTATATGCACAACTTCGATATACAAAAATTGCACATATACGAAAATTATGCATACACGAAAGATATGTGCATATCTTCTGTATATGCGTAACTTTCTTATATATGCTTATATTTCATATGTGTACATCTTTTATGTATGTGCGTCTATTGTACATGTGAAACTTCCATATATAGAGGTTGCGCCTATATAGAGGCTGCATTTTTGTGTATATATGGAAATTGTGCATATACGGAAGATATGCGCATATTTCCTATATAACTGTCACTTTTTTATATGTGCATATCTTCCGTATATACACATCTTTTATGTATCTGCATTGTATATGCGCAAATTCCATAAACAGAAATTGTGCATATACAGAAGATATGCGCATATCTTCGGTATATTCGTAACTTTCTTATGTGTGCATATCTTCTGTATATGCACGTCGTTTATGTGTCTGCATCGTATATGCACAAATTCCATTTACAGAAATTGTGGATGTACAAAAGATATGCACATATCTTCCGTATATACATAAATTTTGTATATGTGCAAATTCCATATACAGAAATTGCACATATATGGAAATTGTGCATATACGCAATATATGCGCATATATTCCGTATATGTGCATCTTTTGTATATGTGCAACTTCTGTATATGCGCATATCTTCCATATATGCGTAAATTTCTTATATGTGCATATCTTCGGTATATGTGTAACTTTCTTATATATTCCTATATTTTATATATGTACATCTTTTATGTATGTGCATCTACCGTACATGTGCAACTTCCATATATATAGAGGTTTCGCCTATATAGAGGCTGCATTTTTGTGCATATATTGAAATTGTGCCTATACGGAAGATATGCGCATATCTTTTATATATCTGTCACTTTCTTAAATTTTCATATCTTCTGTATATACATATCTTTTATGTATCTACATCATATATGTGCAAATTTCATATACAGAAATTGCTCATATACGGAAATTGTGCATATACAGAAGATATGCACATATCTTTGGTATATCTGTAACTTTTTTATATGTGCATATCTTCCGTATATGCATGTTGTTTATGTATCTGCATCATATATGCCCAAATTTTGTATACAAAAATTATGCATATACAGAAATTGTGTATATATGGAAGATATGCGCATATCTTCCGTATATACATAAATTTCGTATATACATAAATTTCATATATTCGGAAATTTTGCGTATACAGAAGATATGTCCATAGCATATCTTTCATATATGCACGTATTTATTTATGTGTATCTACCGTATATACACAAATTCCATATACAGAAATTGCGCATATATAAAAATTGTGCATATATGCAATATATGTGCATATTTTTTGTATATGTCCATCTTTTGTATATGTGCATCTACCGTATATGCACGACTTCCATTTATGCGCATATATGTGTATATGCGTAAATTTATTATATGTGCATATCTTCCGTATATGCACACCTTTTATATATGTGCATCTACCATGTATGCGAAACTTCTATATACAAAAATTATGCATATATGGAAGATATTTGCATATCTTCTGTATATGCGTAACTTTCTTATATGTGAATATCTTCCATATATGTATGTGTTTTATGCATGTGCGATGAAGCGAGATTGCGATATTACGATGAGCTAAATATGTGATATTGTGATTAACCGAGAATGCGATGAAGCGTCAACCATTGGATCGGAGAATGAAATGGACAATGGAGATTGAAGAACAGCAGGAAGGCTTGGGAAAGAGTAGTCCCAAGAAGTTTATGGAGGCGAATTTATTCTATTTGAGATCCGGCCTTAGGCGTTCATGGTTAGGTTTCCATGTATTTCCACTGTATTCCAATAATTTGTATTGTCCCGGGATTTTAGGCAAAAGAGCCAATTAAATGCGTTCAATAGATTGTGGGCCCATAACTCACAGGTCTAGGATCGATAGATTGTAAATGAAAGGGATATTGCCTTTATGCAATTTTTCCTTCATCAAAGTGGTATCAGAGCAAGGAAAGATTTTCCTGCATAAATGATATTTCATGTAGAAAAAGGAGTGCAAGAAGAAAGAGAAGGAGGTACAGTTGTGTTAAAGCATGACGAGTTTATGGCCTTTACTGTCGTATAGATGGCAGTAGCATAAGGTGAGAAGACTTGCAGCAAACCTAGAGCAAGGTGTGCTCAATTGGTTCCAGAGGAGAGAACTAGAAGGATGCTGAAAGACTACGCTCAGAGGAGAAATCTTGGTGAGGTATCATGTAGCAGAGAAGATTGTTACTGCAGAGGATTGATTGCATCTCACAGAAGATCATGAAAGCAGTTGTATTGAAGAAGTGGGTGGAATTGCTATCAAATAAAGGGGAAGCATATGTCTAGGATGTCATAAATTTTTGTGCCTTGGGAGTCTGATGCAGGAGCATCCGAGCATTCATTGTTAAAAGAGGAATCCAAAGCAGAGAGAGGAGGAGACGTGGACAAACGAGAAAAACAAGCGACAAATTCTATTAAAATCGAGCTAAATGATGGAATGGATAAAGTCTCTAGAAGACTTATTTAATGTAATCTGCAATATCTATGCATATAGAGAGATTTAGCGGTTGTTGAGTGATTTGTGAAAGGAAATCATGGAGAGGATTTGATCGGATCCTTCCAGTGATCCAATCCAATGTTTTCTTATAAATGATGAACTTGCGTGTTCCAGGGATATAGAGAGATATAGAACAATATATAGAAATTCGTGTAACCAGATTGTAGAATCAATGTAGTCGACATGGGAAAGTATGACTAAGGCTGAAATGCCTTAGATTGTAATCTAATTCTGTATAATGTATATATGTGTGTTATGTGGATTTCTGTGTGTCTAAGTAATGTTTACTTATTGTTTATATGATAGAGTTGATTATCATGTTATCGGATTGTTGGTTGACCATCAATCACTATAAGGATTAATGGTGATCTAAAGATATCATAGTTAACTATCGTATGGAGTGATGACAGTGTGGATACAGAGTATGGTTGGAAACCTGTGTGTAGCGTAATTCCATTAATGGCAAAGGAAGAATGATGGGAGAACCATTGCAGTTGTCGATGGAAAGATAAGATCAATGACTGAGATGAGCAGCGGGGGTAGGAGTGTACTGGTTTCTTAATCCCGACTGAAGTCCCACACTCCATCACAACTATTGATCTCATAGTCAAATTTTGGAATCATAGTCAACTGCAGGGTTAGGACTGCCATTAACTTGTGTGCGAGTTGAAATCTGCAGACCGTAGGATCCAAGGCCTTCATCATCCAATGGATATCGGGATGGAATAGGTGCAGAAGTAAATCTAGAAAGTCGGACCGGAAAAATTATAATCCACAACCTAGAATCCTATCGGCTCCGATGGGCAGAAACGTCATGTAAGTTCTTGTGCGATGATGTGATAGCCGTTAGATTGAGAACCAGATCGACGGTTAAGATTTGATCGCTAATCACATTTCGCAGAAGTCAAGGGCTAAAGGGTGTGGAAACACTGCGATATGCGATGAAGCGAGATTGCGATATTTTTAATCTCCCTTCATAATAAATAATAAATAATAATAACAATATAAATAATAAATAATAAATAATATAATATAATATTAAAATACAAGGAAAAAAATAATAAAATAAAAAATAGTAATAGTAAATAACTAATAAATAATAATAAAATAATAAATAACAATACTAAAGCTCTAAATAAATATAAAAAGAAATAAAACAAGGAAGCAATAAAAATTAATTAAAGCTCTCAAAAAGTGAAAACAAAAGAAATAAAACAAGAAAGCAATAAAGTTGCATGTAGACACATGGAGTGTGTGCATGTGGTTCCCCTTCCAATGTTTGCTCTATTTAATAGATGGTGAGGAAGATGAGAGGCATTCCATCATTCCATGATTCTACCATCCATTCTCTTGGGAGAATAGTGTTGTGAGACAAAGGATTCCCTAGTAGTAGTTTGTCGATTGAGGGCTCGGGGGTGGCCAGTTGTAGCAATATTCTGTGCAACTAAGCCTACAGTTGGGTGGAGAGTCGTCCCCAAGACTTTGTTGTAGGATTTAAAATTCAACTAGCATTCCATAGGTAAGTTCTCTCTTTTCACTCATATTTTAGTAATTTCATGTTAACTAGTTGATAAAGTGCTTTTTGATTATAAATCATTTGATTAATCTAATTAATTATGTGTTATTATTCCGGGGCTGTTATAATATTACGATGAGAGAAATATACGATATTGTGATTATCCGAGAATGTGATGAAGCGTCAACCGTTGGAATGGAGAATGAAATGGACGGTAGAGATTGAAGAACAACGAAAAGGCTTGGGAAAGAGTGGACCCGAGAAGTTTATGGAGGCGGGTTTATTCTATTTGAGATTCGTCCTTAGGCATTCATGGTCGAGTTTCCATGTATTTCCAGTGTATTCCGATAATTTGCGTTGTCCCAGTTTTTAAGGAAAAAGCGCTAATTAAACGCTTTCGATAGATTTGTGGGCCCATAACCCACAGGTCAAAGATTGATAAATTATAAATGAAAGGAAGATTGCCTTCGTGCGATTTTTCCTTCATCATATTTGAACTTGGGTGGGGAGGGTAACAACCTTTTTCTCACGACCATTTGAACTACCTCCAACTGATAGTAGTATTATCTACTTAAAATAGAAGTCAAGTAGAACATTTCCCCTTGATATGGGTAAGTAAGTTTCTCCGTAAATGGAATTTCATTTATCCCACATCAACCAAATCTTTGAAAGCATGGCCTTATGTGTATGTTGCATAAATTTAACCTGAATAAGTAGTTCACAAATGATTTAAGGAATTAACTGTGTAATCATTGATAGAAAAACATAAATATCATAATTTTTTTAATAATGAATAATTTCAAATCAGATCAAGAACTAGAATACACAAATGTCGCTCTACTATATGTCTATTTCTATATAAAAATAGAATGACATTATAAAAAATAATTGTGTTTGAAGTTGTAAGAGCATTGTGTAGAGTTGAATATTCTGAAAAGAACAATGACAACTCAAAAATTACTATTCAAAAACTATATATATATATATATATATTTGCTAAAATGATCAAATGTAATTAATGAGTTCATTTCAAAGTTAACCTTATTCACAACAAATGAGGAAACTAAATCCCATTATTCCTATAAATCAACCAATTAAGTGTATTGATGATGATGTTGACTTCATTTGCTTTTATTCCCTGGAATGAATGACGAGCATGTCAATTTTGACAACAAGAATATTTTTTCCACATGGATAAAAATTGAAACTGAAATGTTATGGGTAGTTGAATGTTAATTTATCAGAAACGCATTGTGTATTAGATGTTTATGGAAGAATGAAGGCACATTGTAAATCAAGTGCAAGTTGCAGTCCCATAGGAAGGTGCAATAGTGATAATATGTAAATTAATTACATGTGAGGAGTATACTTGAGGTGAATTTGGAGTTCGTGATACTAAAAATTCATTTATTTATTTGATATAAAAACATCTTAGTTATTTAGTATATATAAAACATCTTTTTAATCAAGGTTACAAAAAAAAAGAACTTTCTTGATAGGTCTCTTACTTTTTCATATCACAATTGTTTTACATTTTCATATATAAATATTAATGTAAAGAGTTACGTATAATTTATTTTTAATATATCTTCAAAATCAATTTAATTTGATAAAATTGAATATATATATATATATATATATATATATATATAATATATATATATATCTAATTTAAGAAGAAAGAGGTTTTTCAATTTAAACTTATTGTTTTGGAAAAGCATGTTAATATTTTAAGTTATAAGGAAATGTGTGATGAAGCTAAGCTTAATGTACATCATATGTTATTTTGAAAATTATTTTAAACAAAAAATTATTTAGAGAATTAATTTTTAATAAAAAGATTGAAAGTAAATGGTAATCAACCTAATACATGTTAATTTGTACAATTAACTTTACTTTTTCTAAATTATTAAAAACAAAAATTAATTCTTATAAATTATAAATGTTTCATAAATTATAAAGATTTTAAGAAAACCAAATAAATAAAAATACCCCTACCCAACAAAAAATAACCAACAAAGAGATCGTGAAAAAATAAAATGATCTTTCACACTAAAGCTAGTTAGGCCCATTCTATTAAAAAAATTAAGTGTAAATAGATAATCTAGATGTATTATAAAATGATTGTAAAGAGTTTAGGTCACTGAACTCAAAGTGTATGTATAGATAATTTTTTTATTTATTGAATGATATGATGGTTTCTTAAAACATGATTACCATTATATTTATGATGATTTTTTTAATTTGAAAATTAAAAATATATTTTTATTTTAATTGAAATAGATAAAAATTAATATGGTTAAATAAAATAAAATTTAATGTTGAATTTATAAAACAATATGAAATGAAAACATCTAATGTTTAAGTGGTTTTGGATTGACGTGAGTGACCAAACAGGTAGGGCCTAATCCCAAGGCATCCAGGTAGGGCCTAATTCTAAGAGCATCCAGGAGAATTGACCCTGTGTGATATCTTAATTGGCAAGGTACTTACCAACAACAATTTGACCACTTAACTAACCCTTAGAAATATCTATTATCTTTATTGTAAAAAATTATAAAAAATTAGAATTAAAAAAATAGTTTTTTAATTTTATTTTTAATATTTCACACATTTTAAGTTTAAATGTTAAAATATTTAAATGTAAGTGATTATCCTAATAATTTTGTTAACAATTACTATACAAGTTTAAAAATAAATTTTCATTTTACTAACTTAAAGAAAAAGTAAACAATTTAATTTATTCTTTATTGTCAAAAATAGTTAACATTAAACCCCATATATATTAATAATAATAATCATTTATAAGATAGATTTGGAGTAGCCTATTTTTCCTATATAAACTTGGAAGCCAAAAAAATATTCCTGTTATACAAATTCGGAAGGCAAAAATAAAAGCCTTAGGGAAAGCTTTAGAGCATGGTTAACATGGTTGCATCAGGGAAAAGCAAATCAAAATTTCACGGTTTCATGTGATTCTGTTGTACTTGTAGGTAAATTCAATTTGAAACTGTCTACTTTAGCCATGAGTATCGTTGCTCCGAGATGGTGACATGCACCCAGGTCTCGCAATTCTATAGAATGTGATGTTATACTAAGATAATCCAGGTCTTTCACGACATCTTCTACATATGCAGCACTAGGTCTTTCATTTCCTCTTCAATCCATTTATTAAGAATTTTATGATGATCAGTTTTTTCATCTGGAAGATAGTTGATGCTGCCCTCAGTCACTGATAATGATATCCAATATCCAGAGGATCTAAAAGTCTTCCATATATAGTGTCAGCATTTATCCACTGGTTTTGGGATTGGATATCACTTAGTAACTCATAACTCTTCCATTTTCAATAATCACATCCCAAAACTCTACGAGCTTTAACCTCCACCCATTAGCCTCGATATATTTACTATCACAAACCTCTTTGTACCACACGAGCTCAACCGCATAGCATCACCTCCGTCTTATTTGCATTACGCTTGTTCTCAATTTCTGTAATGATTTTTAAGGCGTAAAGTTGTCATCACCAATTTAAGAACCAATTGGCATGTCCAAAACGATAATTCAGAAGCACATAAAAACAATGTAACATTAATAATTACTCATAAAAACCAGTAATAATCTGTGCCATCTGCATGATCTTTAGTGTGCCATGATTCCATTTGTTTTCCGGTGAACCGCTTGCCTGCTGATCCTAAACACAGTCTTCGAGTCTTGTTCATTATAATGTGACCTTAAAATTTATCCCATTTAAATTTCCACACGGGAAGCTTGCCTCATTTCAAATTTCAAATTTCAAATTTGGACCACGTCATCACATGAATCTAATCCAATAGCGTGCAAAATCCTGGTTCGCGGCTCAGTTTCAAATGAGAAACATTGAATGTATATAGCTGGCCACTGTCTTATCACCATATGTATGAACCATATCCGAACCATCGTGTATACATGTACGATCAGCCATGGCATGGATGGATGGATGGATGATGAAATTCGCAAAACCTTTAACTGGAAAACGCTTGTCGAGAAATATTCCGAGTGTCTCATTGTGCTTGTACTACCATCTATTCCACGGAATGACAGTCAAAACAAATTTCGAAGTCCTTCCCAAAACTGTCCTTACGGTGCATTAATAAACCTATAGGGGGTGAAAATAGGTGTTGCGTAACTTAATCATACCTTGGGATCATCAAAAACCCCGACCACGGATGGTTGCTCTCAGGGCATGGTCTCCTTTAATCGTAATCCTGGAAAAATGCGTAGTCTAACGGAGGAATTGCCCGAAAAGTTATGGAAATTTCAGGCATATTTAGAGAAAATCCGGCAAAGATTTTTGTAAATCCAAGTTATAGTTGTTAAACTTCGAAATCTTAGATGTCCTAGATGTTTTTGATGGTGCTGAATCCATTTCTACCATCAAAAACAAAATTCAAACACTGCCTCTACAAGATTTTTTGAATTTTTTTTGCCCGGATTCCGGCCACTTTTAGCCGTCCGGGCAATTCCTCCACCTCGGTAGACGACTCCCTGAAAATATATAAATAAGTAAAAAGACGAGACGATGGAAATCCATCACATGTGTGTTGCAAATAATTTTTTATTTTGAAATGGATGTTATATTTATTAGTTTAGATTTATTATAATTTTCGATTTATTAATGGTAGAATTTTTTTTTTTATTATTATAAAAAAATATAGATTAGACACTAGAAATTTGTGACATCTATGTTGTAAATAATTTTTTATTTTGAAATTGATTTTATATTAATTAGTTTAAATTTATTTTGAATTTGGATTTATTAATAATAGAAAAAGATTAAATCTCTTTCATAGTTAAAAAAATTGCATTTCAAAAGATTTGATTTCTCATGCTTTTAATATTAATACTAGATGTTTTTTACATAACATGATAACAAAATTAATATTTTCAAATATTGCAATTTTGATTTAGAAATATTTATGTTTAGAAACATTTTAATATATCAAAAGATAATTGAATAAATTATAATAAATATTTTTTATCTTAATATAAAAGTGTACAATTATTTTTAATGAATATTTTCATTAAAAATATATATTCACAATTTTTAGTAAAAAAAAATTATAAATTATAATTCTTACTTATCTCAATTGTTTCTTTGTGTGTCATATCTCCAGGTCATACACGCATATGGTAAAAAGTAAACATAAATTTTGTTTATACATAACTCAAGGTTTTCAAATACCATATTATAATACATTAATATTAAAGGTGTGGTTACAGTCGAATTTAAATGATGTGATTACAGTTCTTAATTCTGGGTTATCCGCTTTTGATTAAATGCCATCGTTTAATGGATTTATTAATATCACCGGTACCTTGGGGATTTCAACCATCCCACTTGATGCCGGTTTCAGTGCTTATGCACTCAAACTGTCAAGCTGATATCAGTGGTCCACTTGCTGAACTTAATTGCAGTGTTGTTTATGGTTATGGCAATGAATTTACTGCTCCGTCCTAGTACGTGGCACGGGTAGACCTGTCACTCCACAGCAACGCATCCTGGGTTCCCCGATGCATTAACGATGGAGATCTTAGATACGCGATCCTACGGATGAGTTCGTCCTAGAGGTTTACACAACCCTGCTCTCAGGTGCTTCACCTCATTTTACACTTTCCTTCTTTGTCACCTGCTCCATTTTCCCTTCTCTGCATTGCGAACTAGCACTATTTGCCGAACCATGGCTTCATTCAAGATGGTAGTTTTTCCGGAAACAGGGACATTGCTTTTCCTTCGCAGAAGGTATCCTGGGTAAATATGTTTTGCAGTTGCATTTTGATATGTTTTTGTTTATAGTTGATGTTGTGTTTACAATGAATTAATAATTTCCTTCTTTAATAGCTTTGATGCTAACATTGTTCCCGATGCACTGCTTCTGTAGGGGTCACGACGATGGGTTTTTTGTCCACAAGCTGCTATTGCCCGGTGGTTTTCTTACATATTCCCCAAGTGTTTATGGGTAAGAGTTATCTTTGGCTTAACACGTATTTGACAGAGAAGAAATCTGCTAGTTGTTTTGGAGTTAGAGGTTCAGCTCTCAGGAGTGTTACTAGTTTCTTTCCAGATTTGAAGAAAGACAAAATCTTATTGTTGCATGGTTTGTAATAGCTTTCAAGTGAAAGCCATAATAGTTTTCAATTGTATGCACAGACATTACCCCTTTGGGGAGTTTCCTACCCAGTTGCGAGTCTTGAGGCCATGGCCGCATCGGCAAGGTTTTCATTATTTAGTTTATTGGGAAGGGGCTCAAGTCGTGTTAACTTAGTTTGACAAAATTCTTGGTATATGAGGTCATTTGGGTTAATGAATACAGTTCCATACAAAATGTAAATTTGAGCTCCTGTTTGAAGTAAGAAATATTTAAACTATTTTTCTGTACATTATACATGTTATCCTTGATATGAAATGCAATATGACTCTGGCTTGAAATATGTAATTATCTAATTTTGTTTTCCTATACATTTTACATGATATTTTTGATACGAAACATAATTCGACTTCAGTTTGGAAATATGAAATACTTAAATTTGTTTTCCTGTACATTTACATGATAATCTCTTTCACGGTTTTTGTACTCGAATCAGGGTTCCACTTATTATGTTGTTTTCCGGAAGTCTTGTGACTCTGTTAAATAACTTAAACCTTGCCTTGCAGAATTAAAATCTCTACTTTTTTCTTCTGTTTGTTTAAATATCTGATATTCTTAGTTAAGTTTCTCGAGGTTGACCCTGTTTATGTTAACCCTAAGGGGTTTCATCTCCACACAGGGTTTAAAAGATCTTACGAGTTTAAATTTATTTATTGGACAGTTACATTTGAAGGCTAGTCTAGTATGACTCTAGTGTATATACCCTTATAACACCCTGCTACATCGACTCTTCCCATATTTGTCATACTTTGGCTCTCGAGGTTCTAACCCTAATTATCGAGCCTATGGTAATAATTGCTTTCCACTTAAGGGTTCTAGCATTATTTTTAATTTTCTTTTCTTGCAAATCTTTCTTTCTATTCTTTGGTTTCATGGTTAATTTTTCTAGTTTGCGTTACTAAACTTTACACAGACAACCAAAGAAATGCTTACCAGATTCACTACAATAGTAATTCTATCATAAATGTTTTCCAAACATTTAAAGACTCGTATAGGTCTTAATTCCACAGCTTGTACTACCCCGAAAATAGGGGTTTTTCCAGTTCTAAACAGATGTTGACTTTACTATAAAACATTGCTGGTATCTAAGGTGACCGGTGGGTTCCAACTCTACCTTTCCTGCTTCTAGATAGATTTAAATGCAATTAATTAACCTACTATTAACTTGTTAGGTACCTTTTCAACATCTTTTCGAATGACTAAGGCACATATTTTAATTTATGCAGTAATTAATTTCCAATGGTACCACTTACCTGTGTTGTGCTTCAAAGGAAAGAACTCCAATGGAAGATGTCACCTCTATTTTCTGCTGCTTGTCAGCCTCCCGTCCATGAGATTTGTCTTTCGGGACCAAATCTCCCCACAAGCTTACTGATAAGACCACAGTCTTCTATAAGTTGCTCGCACACAATGCTTATGCTATCTGGTCATCACTAGACACAGTAGTTCTCCCCCTTACCACCTGACCTATCAGCACGGTTTTTCCTCCCCTACATTCCTTTTCATTGGAGCATAACCCAGATAGGGGAGGTAGTTAGGGTTTTTCAGGCAACTGCCTTTTTCCAACTTCCCATCCTGAGAAGTTACACATTTTGCTATATTCAAATCATTTTTCTATTTTAATAATTAACAACATTGTTTAAGTCAAACAATAACAATCATAATTATCCAGTTTGTTTCTTACTGAAATAAAATATTTACAGTATTTCTGGGGACATCACATTGTGTTTCTTTCGTACACAACCTAACCTAACCTAAAATGAACACACCTGGATTTTGGTGTTCAGATATGAATTATGGAATTCACCATTTTCCCACATTAATTGTCAACCCGAGACTCTTTTGGTTATTTCAAAGCTACCATGCAAGGTCTATGCAAGCCATAATTTCCCTACCCAACATTGTGCATTCAATCAACAACATAACAATATGTAACAACAAGCAATAACAATATCAACAATCACAGTAACAACAAGTTAAAAATTCACAGCAACACAACTTAATGAACCATTACAAAAATAAAGAAATAGACATAACTGAAGATAAATCTATGCGCACCACTAATCCAACAACACCTGGTCACGAGAGTGGGCCAAACTCCCTTATTAAGGCTATGGTAAAATATTAAAGACTACTAAATACTCAGAAGATCAAGATTGCATTAATCAAAATAATCAAAATAATCAAAATAAAATTACAGAAGTTTGTTGTTACGTGCTCATAACTCTCATATTTCTCTTTAGTGGTTACTAGATTTTCCAGCCCCGTAACTTTACTTATACATTCAATGTTACAAAGATAGTATCAATGATTTCCAAAGATTATGGCAACTGTCTACCTAAAAGTATACAACGATCATTGAGACACAAAAAAATATGAATATATCAAATGTATTGGTCCAACGAACTCTCTTGGGTGGAATCATCGTTACAACCAACATCCTATGGTAGAGTTGCCAACTCATTCACAACCATACACTGAATTGTAGTTTGCTGATCATCATCCTTTCAAATATGTAAAAAAACATGGGTTAGCAAGTTGCATAAGCAACACCCCCGCGACTACGGTTCATTGATTAATAATTCACAAAGACATGAAAAATAGATATACCTTCGTTGCTTGAGATAGAAAGTAATCGTGCATGGACATGAAATAGGTGAAGGAAAGGGGTAAAAAGGTGGAAAAAAGTAGGCAAATTTAGAAACCAACAAGTCCCATCTAGTATAAAGGCCTGGTTTGCAAATACTTATAGATTTTCCTCAGCTCCATCTGTCAGCACAAGAGAGTGATGCAATGGTATTTTCAAAAGTCAAGGTGAGTGTGCAGTGCAACTATGTCTAGGTTCACTTACTGCAAAAGGGGGGGGGATGAGCCTCTAAGTGAGATGTAATAGTACCACCTGGGAAGAGACACACATTAACCAAAAGGGGTTGTCCAACATCCAATGGAGTATTCTACAACAGATGCGATGGTCGTTACAACGAATGAACAAGGGAAGATCTGCCTAATATCCAACAGAATAATCCACAATGGATGTGATGATTTTTATAACCGATAAGAAAATAAAGGTTTGTCTAGTATCCCATAGAAAAGTCTACAAGGATGAAACAACAGTAACATCCATTACAAAACATTCCCAACAAAATAAGTATTAAAATAACATTTAATCGATGGAGGATGCGTTGGTTTAACATTGTAGGACAGCTTGTTCTCCTTAAGTCAATTTTATCAACAATTCTAGTGTTCTAGTTTTCAGCACTTTTAGTGCTACAAAGGAGTTCCACATAGCATCTCTTAGGCCCTTAGGAAATTCTTATGGCAGGGAGGAAAATATCAAACTAATGATTTCATTTAATTAACTAGAACACAATTTTTTCCCCTAATTGTAATGGAGAAATCATAATTAAGGATTCAACCTACATGTATCTAGCAATAAGGGCCAAATTTTTATAGAGAATAATTTCAACAAACAAAGTTTGGTGGAAATAGGGCATACATGGAAATTACTTGTTCGAGTATTGTCTTCAATGTCTTGAGACTCCTCCATCTCAACTTCTCAATTCTCTCATCTAAATAGGGCATACATGGAAATTACTTGTTCGCGTATTGTCTTCAATGTCTTGAGACTCCTCCATCTCAACTTCTCAATTCTCTCATCTAAAATTTACTTAAATAAAAAATTTTAGTACTCCAAAAATAACTTACATGGATTCATGGGAATGACCATCATGGATTCATGGGAATGGCCATCATATCTGAATTCGTTCAAACAACATTTTGGGTAACCCTTCATTGCATTCTATCCTAGCTCTTCATGGACTTTGTGAATGCTTAAAACATAAGCACAAATTCTCCTTATTTGAAATTTTTGGGTGGAGTGTTTCTAGGGTATAGTTTCGTTAGTGTTTCAATGTAAGTGAGCATCTCGTTGCTTTTATTATATTCATGGAATATTCTTTAAGTGGCTATTTTCCAATGTTATGGTGAGGATGCTATATAATGATTATTTTATATTAAAATTAATTTGATCTTTTATTTTATATTTTTTAAAAGTAAATCCTTGAACAATTTCACTTATAATAAATAATAATAAAACATATTTGTTAAATATCATCGCACTTCCAATTTTAACATTAACTTATTACCACCATTCCTACCAAAATTGGTATGCTAACATTAACTTATGAGCACTATTCCTCCTAAAATAGGATATGTATTACTATTCTAACAAATGTGAACAGATGCCAAAAAGTTTTTTTCATTTTCAACCATCTTAGTGTCACAAGGTTGACAAACTCTTTCGTCCTAGGGTGTTTTAGGAATAGAACAAACTCTTTTGTCCTAGGTTGTTTTGAGAATAGAACAATAGTAAGTTTTAGTGTGGAGCTCATGAGAATTAGTTTTTATTTTCACAATTTTAATTTTCGTCTTAGCATTATATGATTATTTTTATATATATAATTATTATTATTATATCATTATTAACAACCACATAATTAACTACACTTAATAAAATTAGTATATTTCTTAAATATCATGGCAATTCCATTTTTAACAATGTTGTGGTTAGAACTTATGGCCACCATTCCTACCAAGATTGGTACACATTAGATGCCTGAAAATAATTCCAATGAAGATAGGTCTGTCAAACTTTGAGATCGTTATTGTTTTCATTGACATGAAATGAAATTATAGTAAAGAGTCAATGCATTGCATGCTGGCGGAATGATCGCTATCTTGTCTTTTTACGTTTGCACAAATGTAATTGGAAACATTTTTTGGGCACTTGAATTGGTAAACTATCTCTCATTCAATTGAACATGGATATGCATATAATAGAACGTAGTCACCATCACTCTCTGCATTTATTTATTAGTCCCTGCCTGGGACTATTAGCGTTCGATACGCAGTCAACTGGCTATTAGTTGATGCGTTGACCGCAAATATGTGCCCGCTATTTACTACTTAACCAAAGTTTACCTGCGCAATTTCCTGGCAAAAAAATTTTATCCAAAGTTTTTGTTTGGAGGTCTTATTGCCGGCCTCACGTCGCCCGATGCGCTCAACTTGCGCTCAACTCAATTTATGCTAAGTTTTTGTCTACAATATGCTGGGACCACAACACGTTAGGAAAATGTTCGGGCTTCGGAAGATGCAAGGAATATGTTTTAGACAGCATTTACCAATACCGCTTTATGGAAGAAAGAGGGACCTTAACGGTCTTGGAATAATCACAGCTTATTTCAATCCAGATAAAAATGTCGACATATATATAATTTAAACATTGGATATCGCAAGCTACAGAACCAATAAAATTATTTTATCTTGGCAGACGGGTTTTGTATACCTTATACATCATGCAAAAGACAGTTTTTTGGACTTTAGAAATCCTGCCAATTTATTTTAAGAAAACAGAAAACAAAATCGATTTGCTATATATTAATTTGCACGGTGGAATAGAGAGCTGACCTTGCAGGGAGGTGGCAGTGTCTCCGCAGAAAACGATTCTAATGTTAAAGGCAGTTCCGAGGCACGTCGAGGTAATAGCGGTGTTGTCCGGTGTTGTTCGTTTTAACAAAAATATTCTCATCGGCTTGGAACACTCTCTGTACAAACATTTGTTATTCCCCGAGACTAGTTGTCATTATAAATGCATGGGCCATCTTAACAGCTATCCGCAGATAGAAAATAACGAGTGTGCAGAACCCACCAAATGCTTCATCTTTATCCATCCAAGGCACTGAATACTACCCCGCAATACAATAATTTCGTGTCAGTCCTTCGTCCAAATACTATTTATATTTATGTGTGAGAAACCCTAATGTACTTCGGCATAAGGTACGCGTTTGAATGAAAGACTCACCAGTCATAAACCGTAGGGCTTCTGGGCTCTGCTCTCGGGTATTTCTCAGATCCCTTCTTATGCTTATGACTCCGCCATGGATTCTCTCGTTCTCCTGGTGTCACTGTTACACAATATTCCAAATCCATCAAACATAAATCCAATGTTCTCTGCCCCATGAATTTCATGGCAAAAAGAAATCCAGTGATGCTGATAAAAAACAGAACAAGATTACTCACAAGAAGAAGTTCGCAAGCAACTGCATTCACACTTGCAACTCGACTGGAATTTGCACCCCCGGCAGGGACTACCGCTACGGCAGTAGCTCCCTTGTTTATACCAAAAATCTGCATTGTCTTATAACAAAAATATAGTTATTTTATTCTTTATAATTATATATATTTATTAAAAGTCTGAATCATCGATGTTTTACATAAATTGGTTTTACTGAAATATTATTTAAAATATATTCACAGTGTTTATAAAATATCATTTCTTCGCTCAATTGCCTTGGGATGGCTGTGAATTCCACATAGCGGATGGTGACAGTTATAACTGCAAATTTCATGCAACGTTTTTTTGTGGTGTCTTTTGCACAAAACTTAAAGTTAACCTTCATGCTTTTTTTTTGGTGGTAAGATCGTTATTCTACACTTTCGTTACTTGATAATTACTACTTATTCATACATATAAATATAATTATTTTGATTTTTTTCCCGGTTTCATTTAAAGATATGGATAAAGTGGAAAATGAGTTACTGGTGGAGTTTGATGTTAATTTTAGTTTAAGTATATCAAAATTATAAAATAAATATGGTTGTTATAGATTTAATGTTTATTAGTTTATTTTATTGAATTTGTATCAGAGTAATGGATATTTCCTAAAAAATTATAGTTTATTTTTTGGATATTTTTATTATGAATAAAAATTTAAGGAAGATTATCAGTTTTCTTGAAGAAGTGTAAGTTTTTTTATCTCTTTAATTTTCATAGTATCAAATTCTATGTTATTGATGTAGATTCTAGCGTAGTTTTATCTTTCATATTTCTTTTTTTACAATTTTATATCACAAGGATGGAGGATATGCAAAATATTTTGGGCACTTACATGAAAACATATTTAGAGAGAGCTATAATAGAATGATGCACATATGCTTGTTTTTATCTTAACATTGATATAACTAAGGATCTTAGCAATTCTCAAATGGTAAAGGAGGAGATGAACTCAAATATTAGATTTATGAGAATAAAATGTTTTGGTGTAGGAGTTGTCACATTTTTTGACATCTACATGATTCTTGTTGTTACTCATAGGTTAGTATTATAAGGGGAAAATGAAAAAATCTAAATAAAATACTTGGGTGGTTTTTGTATACTAAAAAGGAGAAAAAGGATAATGAAAATAAGCATACTACAAATTCAAAAAAGGTTAATATGACTTGTTGAAAAGTGTTGTTTGAAGAACCCTATCTTAGTATAATAGGATAATTGGCAATAGACATATATATCAAACTGAAGTGATATCTCTTGTCCTCATGAAACTAAGACCTTTAGTTTCAATTGTTCTCCTTTTCAATTTCTAATATCCCATTCAATTATGGGTATTCATTATAAATATAAGAATAATATCACTTTTTTTTTAAGATTAAAATTCATGACTAAATAATATATATATAATATATATATTATATATATATTACACAACCTTAATATTTTAATTTTTTAAATATAGAACTAAATAATATTAATATATATATATATATATAGTATATAATATATATCCCACACATTAATATTTTAATTTTTTAAATCGATACAATTTTTAATACAAAAATATCCATTATTCTATAATATATTTTAACATTTAAAAAATGTATTTCTATTAAAAAAATATATCATATTACCATTTTAAATATTTACAACTATTTAACTTATTTTCTTATTAACTTTTAGTTTTTCATTTTACTTTTATTTTGATATAGCTCAGTGATTATTTTACATTTCAAATTTGTCAATTATTTTGCAATAGAAAATTTACTTATTTTGATATTTCATAATTACTTTTTATTTTCTATTTCTTTACATTGCATTACCATTATAAGGACAATGAAAATTTGAGGAAAATAATTGTTAGTTTTCTTATCCCAATTCAATTCAAATTCATAATTTTATACCTTATTCTAAGCTATATACATCACCCACAAAAAGGATAATAATAAAAACATGTTAACCGATCTTTTCCCACTGTCTTTATATTGTGTTGGAAGTATTTTGCAGTTGTCGTGCATTCGCATAATATTGAAAGGTCAATGTTCTTTGTGTGTCAAAACACTAGACAATACATGGTAGAGGATATTATTTTATGACAGACCTTAAATAGGTGCAATTGTCTTTGGTATATTATTTCACATGGATCCTTTTTTTGACATATTTTTCACGTTTTCTGGATATTTTTACCAAAAGGCATTCTCTCACAATGATGTATAAGTGATGTAGTTCTATGGACCTGGCTGTGCATATTGAATTTAGAATATGAGCACATGTAAACTGGTTTTTATATAATATAAGCCTGTTGTTTTAAATATTATTTTCAGTTGCGTTTTAACATTGTCTTCTAAGTATTTTGCGCTTGTATTGCATTCTCGCCAGAATGGAAGGTCAATATTTTTTGTTCATCAAAATAATGCAAAGTACATGCTGAAGACGATATTTTTGCAAAGGAAGTAGGCTCTTGACTGGCAGATGCTTCCATATGGTTGATTGGTTTTTCTCATGGTAGCCCAAATACAGACAGAAGCTTATAAGGCAAATACGGATGGAACTTTATAAGGCAATCTCTCCAATACAAAGATTCTTTTTCTTTTTATTTTATTTCCTTTATTGGCCTCCCATTAAGTCCCGATTGGCTCTGGATTTGAAGCTAAGCTTCGGGATTCCAAAAATAGGAGTGCAATGGGCGGGTCTTCAAATGGCTGTGGAGATCAAGAAAATGATATGATTGAAGCCGATGTCCAACTGATCGAACCTCCTCCAACATCGAAAGTGAAGAAGATAAAGCTCTTTTTGCTGATATTTTTGATATATTTTGTAGTCGTAGGGGGGTTGTTCGGTGAAGATCCGGTAGTGCAAGCGGCTGGTCCCCTATACGCTATAGCGCGGTTCCTCATCTTCCTGGTCATATGGACCATCCCAGAGGCCCTAGTGATAGTGGAGCTAGCCACGGGGTACCCAGGCGACGACGGCTTCGTGGTATCGGTGGAAATGGCCTTTGGACCCTTTTGGGGATTCCTAGTGGGCTAGTGGAGGTGGATCAACGACGTTATCAGTAATGCTATCATCTTGGTTCTCTGTTTCAATTACCTGCCGACCTTTGGCCACGGTGTGGTCAGAGATGTGGGTAATCTAATTTTCACGATTTTTCTAAGCTACTTGAACTTCACGGGACTCTCGATCATGGGCTGGACAGTCGTCATTCTAGGAGCAATGTCATTGTTCACGTTTATCCTAGTGGCCCTCATTTTGATTCCTTGGATTAAGCCCTCACACTGGCTTGTGGGAAACCAGGGTAACATGGACGGGGCCTTGTATTTCAATATGTTGTTCTGGAAGTTGAATTCTAGGGCAATGCTAGCACTCTCGCTGGGGAGGTGGAGAAGCCGCAGCGGACATACCCCGGGTGTTGCTCTGGGCTATGGTCATGACTGTCTTGGGATACATCGTGCCCTTACTTTTGATCATAGGTGCACTGGAGCTGGACCAAGGCTTCTGGGGTAATAGCTACCTAGTCGAAGCCACAAGGCTCATTGGCAGTGCGTGGCTCGAGTATTGGGTCGAGGTTAGCACCGTTCTATCCGTCGTGGGGCTCTTCGAAGCCCAGCTGAGCAGCATTTCGTTCTAGTTGCTGGGCATGGCAGAGATGGGCATCCTCCCCTCCATCATGGCCATGAGGTCGCCGAACTTCAATACACCCACTTGGGGCAAACTTATCTCCGCCTCCTTGACGCTGGTGATTTCCTACACAGTTTGAAATTTGAATTTCATTCACCCGTGCAAAATTTAAAAACTTGAGCATACTATCATGTATGGTCCATGCCATAACCTCCAAACACATTGCGTACCCCATGGTACTATCAACCCAATTTTTGGGATCCATAATGCCCATGGTGGATCATGTGGTATCATAAGCCATGGTTGATGAATGACGCACACATTCTCGTATTAATCGGAAACTATTAGCCAGGGAAATGAAGCACACGGGTTGACAGCCAAAGCTGATTTCAGAACCCGTCTCCTAAGATTGACCTTAAAGTCTCTTAATGGATCTATAGAGTTGGAAATAGGTGTTGCCTTCAAACAGTGCATAGTTGAGGTGTACATATGACATGAAGCCGCTAATATGACTATTGATGTGAGTTGAGATCCATGAGCTCAGAACTGCAACTATCCTAGATAGTGGGAGAGGGGTTTATGTTCGCTCACGAGCAACAAGAATGTTTGGGAAGAGAAGGTGTGACCTGCCGCACTGGTCTAGTTCAGATTTGAGGATGTGGAGATCGTTGAGATCTGAAACACCACTCCATGCCACGTTCGAACAACTTTTTTTAGCTGCTGATCCAAAAGCCAGACATGAATTCATGTCAGTCCCAAACCTGAATGAATGATTGACATGTTAGCAGTGAGCAGACTGGTGTAGTTTGAGCGTGTTGCACAACCTGCCAACGAATACACCCAATTGTGCCAAGTGGATACAAGATTAACCAAGGCCACGCTCCCTTTGCTGTCATTGACCGTGAACACGCTACTACATGGGTGTGTTAGAAGGAAGTCCTGCCCTCTTTGTTATTTCCACAACAGAAATTTGGTGTGGTTTGACCGAGATTTGAACAAAAGATGATTGGTGAGCTATGTACTAAGTGAAGCCCGAAACATATCACTGTCGATGGAGTTGTAGTAAAGTCATGTCTTTTGATGATGCCATATGGAGCATGTAGCAATTTTATTAACATCGGTTATTGGGAATCCGATCCATTTATTCACGACCTCTGCAACATAAACAAATACAACATTATAGTCCAAGAGCCTAGATTAATGGTTATAGCATGTGGATATTGGTAAAGATTCATTTTTAAAGGGGAGAAGTACAATATGGATGGTTTTCGAGTTAGTTTGGCAGTTATAGGTTTAGGGAAGGATCCCTCATTTGTTGATAATATGGGAGTGATCTTCATCTTGGAACATTGTTCAGTAAATGAATTCGGGAGATCTGTGATTTTAGAGTGGAACTCCGAAATCCAACTTGCTGACTACACCCTTACTAGGGTTCTTAGACAACTTGATTGAGCTAGTGGTCTAGAAGATTTCGAATTGATAATGATGGAGAGGTATGCAATTATAATAGTTGAAAAAAACATGTATGCTAAAGACATGCTAGTACATTGGTTGGGCACCCATGCACTATAGTGGATGATTGTTCCTTTATATGGACCAAGACATATTCTTCTTTATGTTTGTAAACGACAAGACCATAGCTAGACTTTGCATTGAGATTGAGACTTGGAAAATATAATTCCTACTTGTCTTGTGATGGAGTGATTAGTTTTATTTATGAGTTTGTTATATCTATGAGATCTTAGGTTCTGTTTAGATGTGTGGTTGAGATATTCTCTCAACAAACTCGATTGTATGGTTAAGATAGTATTTCTATCTTAAACAAATAATTAATGTATTTTTATTTGTTTAATGTAATGTAAGACAACTTCTAGTGTCCAAATAATTCTGTAAATTATAATATCATGTAAAGTAATTAGAATTAAAAAAAAATGTGAGTAAGATATTTAAACTTTTACTTTCCAAAAATATATTAACAAGTTACTTAACAAATTCTATGGAGATCTATGTTAACCAAGTGAATATCAACTTCATATATATCTACATATAAAAAAATATGTTAAAATAAAATATTTTAATGTTGTATATAATAAAAAAAATATATCAATAAAATATTTAATATAAATTAGTATGGACGTATACTTTTAAAATCATATAAGACTACAATTTAAATGATGAAAAATTACATATTGTTTTCTTTCATTCTAAAATATTTGTACCTGAAAAAATTTACTCACCTCATGTTAGATCCATACTTAAAATAAATCTATGCTAATATTAATGTATATGGAATTTTTTTTCTGAAAGAATAGATATCAATATCTATTCAAACTTTTAAAGATACATGTAATACATGTGTATTCGTGATGAGATAGAAAACCTCTTCAAGAAGATAAATTTGTATTGAAAAATCCAAAATTTTTCTCAAATAAAATATTTCAGCTTATATGATAATTAAGTTTGAATGATAAAATGAAGAAAGTTAAAAGCTAAATAAGGTAGATGGACAATCTCCTTGTTGAAATTAATGGAGAATATGTATTATTGGAGAGAGTTTGTTCCACAATTTGTGTGTGTCCTAGATTAGGATTAATTCATATTTCCTAGGTGTCAGTTCTAATTCTTCTTATTATGATGTAAACTTATATATTCAGATTTAATAATTAATTTGTAGAGCATTCTCTACTTTGGGCAATCTCTAGGTGTAGCTTGCTCACCTACTGCTAGCTTAAGATTATAAGTTTTGTCTTCCTCAATTATAACATGGTATAACATGGTATTAGAGTTGGTGAGCTTTAGTGGCTGAACTGAGTGCCCTTGGTGGCAGAGAGTGTCTGGGGATCATCTGAAGTGTAGAGTTGTGGTGGCTTGAGAGAGGCAATTTTTTTTTTTTCTCTTAGATTGGAGCAGGTAGCGCAAAATTTTGGTCTAGCTTACGCGCTCGTCAACTCAGATTTGGTCAGGGGTCAGTGGGGGTCTGAGGCTCATTCACGCATTGTTCGCCCTTCCCTTACACAGATGCACATCAACGTACCCAGAAAGCACGTATTCAATACCAAGTACTTGCATTGTTATGCATTGGCACGACTTAGAGTGATGCGGTGTCGTGCTTTGAATTTTGATATCTGCTTGCTGCCATGATGATGATCGATCAATTGGTGAATGTAGCAATGGATCGTGATTGACTGATTGGCGGACATGGCAGCGGATTGTGGTAGACGAGGTATGACCATAATGGATCAGTGTGAGGGTTGTTGTTGGTGCTGAGGGTTGTGTGTAGGTATGGCTGTAGTGGCAATGTATGTGTTCGTGGGCGGAGTGTTGTTCGAGCTGCCTAAACTGAACTGTGGCATTACTATTGTGGGCTACAGGATTGATCGGCCCATGCATTGATTATGTTGGACTATGGAGAACTGAGCATTGGCGATTGACTCAAGAGGCAGAGCCAAGGAGTGGTTATTGGTATGCTGAGTGTTGGAGATGATCTCTGAGTCGTGATTTAACTTGGTTGGGTGTGAGAACTGCCAGCTTAAAGATTGGAGCCTCTATTCTCGGTAGCGGAAGCATGGTGACATCTGAAGTGGTGGTGGCATCCTCCACCGAGATGGCATCAGAGTGGTGCAGCGGAAGTTATGGTGACATCCTCCGCCATGGTGGCATCCCCTGTCGTGGTGGTGAACCATGGCCTATTCCTTGTCGAAACATGGTACCCCATTGTGAGACGTGGTGGTGAAGTAGCTTGTTGAAGTTGCTTCTGTGCACGGTTCAGATCTCTAGAAAAGGATGGGCAAAGGGAAGCACGATCAAGGCGATGAGCGTGGAGGCTGACGTAAGCGTGGAGGCTGAGGCAACAATGGTGCGTTAATGCTAAAGCTACATCCAACTCAACGTTTCCCTCTCAATTCGTGTTTTTTGGGTCGTATTTAATACTTATATTGCATTTGTATTGAAATCCATTTGAAATGTATGCATATATTTAAAAGTATGTTTGTCCAATAAGCTCCAAACCATTCAAATCGCTCTAGCTGATGTTTTGATGCCTTGGTGGCTGAAATTGTTCATTTTTTTATTATTATTATTATTATTATTATTATTATTATTATTATTATTGAAAGCATCTCTATTGTTGGAGATTGAGAATTTTGTGGTAGATCCATAGTTTGACTCCATCATATGAATAATCATAAGGCAGAGGCTTACCTGAATGAGAGAAATAAGCTCGATGGGTCGAATTACTCAAATTGGAAATTTAAATCGTAGACATTGTTTTAGGGACAAAGTGCATGGGCTATTGCAAACGGGGATGAATTGAAGCTGACTATGGCCATAAGATGAGAATCTGTAGTAATTCAGGATTGGGAGAAGGGGGAGAACAAATCGAAAGTTTTATTGATATTATCATTGAAACATTGCATTATCCCTCACATCAGAGAGTGTAAATCAACAAATGGTATTTCGGCAACTCTCAAGGATTTGTATGAGATAAATAATACAAATCACTTATTGTTTCTGAAGAGCAATATTCTGTCGATTAAAATGGAGGAGAATGAACCAGTCACTACATTCATCTCTTAGATAAAAGTGCTTAGAGATAAATTGGGCGATATAGGGGAGAAAGTGGCGAACACTGATTTTGTCACGATTACCATGAATGGTAGGACTCATGATTATCATATGTTTATCACAAGGTTGAATGTGAAGGAGAAAGCCCCCATTTTCAAAAAATTGACTGGGATCTTGATGCGAGAGGAAGAGAGGTGGATGATTGTGAAACTCCAAAATTCAAATCTCTCATTGAAGCCGAAGAAAAACCTTTAAGAGGGAAACCAAGCACAAGATAGAAAGGAAATGGTACACCCGAGAGAAAGCCACCTCAAGGTTTGTCTTCAACCATAAATGATTCAGGAACCAAGTGTTTTTATTGTGCTAGAGTTGGTCAGTTTTCTCGAAATTGTTTTAAGAAAAAAGAATGATAAATCTTGACATAGACATAAGAAGCATGCATGGCACTTTTTTGATGAAGATCAGAATCAGGACCTCAGACTGTTTGTGTTTGATTCTGCTCTCTTTGCTGAGAATGATGAAGCAGAAACTTGGTTTGTGGATTGTGTAGCTTCCACTCACATGATAGGTAATAGACATTGGTCTGAAAATTTTAAAGAGACCAATAGTGGTGTTAATATCTACCTTGGTGATGATAAAGGATATCAGATTAAAGGGTATGGAAATACTCCAGTGGTATTGCGTGATGGTAATATCAGGCATATTTTGAATGTGATGTATGTACCCGGAATTAAAAAGAATTTGATCTTTGTCTCTATGATTACATACCATAATCTAAAGGTAGGCTTTTTTAAATCTTACTATGTTATTAAAGATTTGCTAGATAATTTTAAGCCAATTGCAACATGAATACGAGTTGGAGGCTTGTACAATTGGAATGTTACAAGTGCACCACATCAAGAGTTAACTTCAACATCTATGGCAACAAAGAATTTGTGGCATCAAATATTCAGACACATCAATATTCCTGACTTATTGATGCTACAAAAAATGGTATTGTCAATGGAATCCTTGTTTTAAAAAATTCACATGTTGACTATGAAGGATGTGCACATGGAAATATGCGGAGGGATGAATTTCCCTTAAGTTTAAATAGACGAAATAGAGATATCCTTGAGCTTGTGCACATAGATATATGCGGACCAATGCACATAAGATGATTAAGAGGAACATATTATTATTTATTATTTATTGATGACTACACAAGATATACTTGGGTTTATTTTCTAAGAAAGAAGATTCATAGATTTGAATATTTTAAAGAGTGTAGAAGTATGATTGAAAAACAGAAGGAAGGTCATCAAAATTCTCTGCCTAGATCAATGGGGAGAATACAAGCTGGGAAACTTCGTCAAATATTGCAAGGACCATGGAATAATTTAGTAGTTTACGTTACCCCACACTCCTTAGCAAAATGGGGTTGCAAAGAGGAAGAACAAAACTCTGGTGGAGTGTGCATGCATCATGTTGAAAGGTAAGAACCTATCTAACGGCTTTTGGGAAGAAGCTATTAATACTGCAGTCTAGTTAAGGAATAGGAGTCCAATAAAGAGCCTTGATCTTAAGACTCCATTCTAGGCTTTATATGGTTTTACGCCTGCAATTAGTCATTTAAGAGTATTTGGTGTGAAATGTTTTGCTCATATTCCGAAGGAGAATAGGAAGAAAATGGATTCTAAGGCCATTAAATGCATATTTGTAGGGTATTGTTTTGAGTTTAAAGCATACAAATTGTTTAATCCATCTACTCACAAGGTGTTTGCGAATAGAGATGTTATATTTCATGAGAAGGTTAATGAAGGAAATAGAGAAAAAGGTTATGAGGAGTGGCACATTCCTTTGCTAATTGAGGATAGCAATGAAGAAATTAAAGACATCGATGTAAAACAACAACAACAAAAAGAAGAATCAAGTGATGGAGGTACATTCAGCGAGTCATGTCCACTAAGGAGTGAGCAGGACAAATTTGAGGGAAGTCAACCTCTAAGGAGATCAGGTAGGTAGACTCAATTACCAACAAGATATAGGGATCATGCTCTTATAACTAGCATGATAAATGTTGTTGAACCCTCAAATTATAATGAAGCAAGTTAGTATGATGAATGGACGATAGCCATGAAAGAAGAATATGAGCCAATTATTAAAGAAAAAGCTTGGCATATAGTTGAACTACCAGAAGGGAAAGAGCCTCTATGTTGCAAATGGCTATATAAACCTAAATTCAAAGTCGATGGTAGTGTATAGAAATACAAAGCTAGGTTGGTAGCCAAAGGTTTCTCACAAAAAGAAGGAATTGATTGTGAGGACACCTTTGCTCCAATAGCTAAGTTGAACACTATTAGAATGTTGATATATTTAGCTACCGAGCATCGTTGGAGTCTACACCAACTAGATGTGGTGTCTGCATTTTTAAATGGAAAATTGAAAGAAGAGATTTATTTAAAACAACCTAAAGGATTTATCAAACAAGAGCAGGAACATTGTCTGCAAATTAAAGAAGACATTTTACGGATTAAAATAGGCACCCAGGTCATGGTATGAAAAAATTTACTCGTTTTTCTTGCAACATAGTTATAAGAGGAGCAAAAATGACCCAAATCTGTATACTGTGTTTGATGAAAAGGGGTGAATTGTTTTTATTATTTATATGTAGATGTTCTAATTATCACTGGAAATGTTGATGAATTGATTAAAGAAATCAAAGTGTAGATGTCGCAAGTTCTTAAAATGAAAGATTTAGGATAATTACACTATTATTTGGGTCTAGAAGTTTGGAGGGACTTTGGGTAGACTTTTCTCACTCAAGGGAAGTATGTCAGAGGGTTATTGAAAAATTTCATAATGGAGTAGTGCAAAGCTACTTCAGTTCCTTTATAACAAAATCTTAAACTTTGGATGGAGGGTGATTCGAAAGAGGTGGATGCCACATTGCATAGACAACTAGTTGGGAGTTTGATTTATTTGACTACAACTAGACCTGTCTTAACATTTTCAGTCACTATGTTAGGTCAGTTCATGAAAAAATATCTTAAGAATCATTGGGTGGCAGCAAAAGGTGCCTTGAGATACCTTCAAGGAACCACTGATTTTGGTATTAAGTACACTGATCTTTCTGATGTTAATTTGACAAGTTTTTCAGATTCAGACTCACCACCAAACCTGGATGACAAAAGATCCATAAAAAGTTATGCTATCAATAGCGGGTCCAGGGTAATTTCTTGGAGTTGCAAGAAGAAAAGTATTGCTTCCTTATCTTCGGCAGGAGCAGAGTATCAATCAATGCGTGAAACCACGTATGAGGGAATTTGGTTAAGGATACTTCTCCATGATGTTGGAGAAGAACAAAAATATTCTAGAGTAATTAGATGTGATAACAAAAGCTTAATCAAGCTGGCGAACAATCTTGTGTTTCATAAAAGCCAAAAAAACATATTGCTACTCAACTTCGCTTTGTTAGAGAGAAGGTTTAGTCTAAATAATTTCTTTTTGAATATTGTAATACTTGTGATAATGCAACAAATATTTTTACCAAGCCACTTGGGACGATTAAAATTGAAGTGTTTAGGGAGATGTTGGGAGTACATGTGAACCCTTTCTCCATTCAGGGGGGTTGTTGAAATTAATGGAGAATCTATATTATTGGAGAGAGTTTGTTCCACAACTGTGTGTGTGTCCTAGATAAGAATTAGTTCCTATTTTCTAGGTGTCAGTTCTAATTCTCCCTATTATGATGTAAACTTATATATTCAAATTTGAATAATGAATTTGTAGAGGGTTGTCTGCTTTGGGAAGTCTCTAGGTGCAACTTGCTCACTTGTGAGCTGCTAGCTTCATATTATAAGTTTTTTCTTCTTTGATTCTAACACCCCTAACATTTTTCATAAATAGTCGTGAATTGTTTCTCACTAAGCATTGACAAAACACGTACTAGAAAATTAGTTATCGTGACTTATTTTTCACTTTCATTAACTCTTCCTAGCATAACGTGATCATGAAATGAGATTATGTTTTATTTTCTATTGTTTTAAATTTATATTTATTATATAATTATGGATATTTAAAAAAAATATTATAATAATATGTTTAATATAAAAATAATTAATTCTTAAATATATTTTTGATTTTTTAAATTTTACTAAGTTTTAAGTTTTCAAATATGAGGTCCCTTTAATTATATAATAATTACAAATATATGTTTAATTTAATTATTATATTACCATTATAGATTTATTTTAAGTGATGATCTAAGATAAGTCATCAATGATCAAATTTCTTCATCTCTAAACTTCTTTAGAGTGTAAAATACAATATTTTTTTTCATTGTTTAAATTGTATATTTCAATGCTAAGTAGAATAATAGAGGACAAAATAAACGTTTCAACCATTAAAACCTATATATATAATCACCCAAATTAAAATTATTTTTTTATTATTAATGTATTTTAAATATATGTCAATTATTAATTCATATTAAAATATTTTTTTATATATAACATTAAATTATTCTATTTAACTTTGTTTTTCTATGTATTGTTATATATTAAATTGACATCGACATAAATTAGTTAACATAGACCTTCAAATACTTTATTAAATCCCTGTTTGAAATATTTATGTAAAATATAAGATTTAAACATTTTACTAATACATGTTTGATTTTTAGTTACTCTACAACATATTCATTTTTTTTATTATAGCCGACATTATTTTTCTATTTATAACATAATTTTTATTTTTTTATTTTTATTTTAAAGGGGAGTGATAGACTTACACATTCCCCTTGTACGTGGATTTGTAAATATGACGCAGGAGGTTGATGAAATAAGGTGGTAGTCTAAAAATAGACTAATGGTCAAGTTTATAACCAATCAGCTACATTTGAACGGATTCTTTACGTGACCTTTTTCCATTGAGGGTCACATTGTTCTCACCAAACACCGTCAGACCCACTTTAACTTTACCTCTTAATAAGCACTTCACTCTTCACTGTTCATCTTCTCTCTCCATATCTAACAGCTATCGCTTTTCCTGATCGCCAACTGGCCTGTTGATTTTCCTCCATCAATCTACTCTATCCAATTCAACGGTCGTCGCGTGATCTCATGTGCACTCTAGCATGGCCGTTATCACTTCAGAGGCATGCGAGAAAAGTTGTTTTCTCTCTCCTCTGTTTACTACATGTCGAGTATTGAGGCTAATCACGCGAACTTAGAATATTACCACTTACCACCTTTTGAGCACATGATATACCACTTCCTGCTCATCAAATACAACCCATGTGCTTTAAATCAAAACTTTAATAAAGCACTTAAGGAAGGCTTAACACTTAATCCCAATATTAACCTTTAACGCTAAATGAACGTGATTAATGACAAAACACATAAACGCCGCGATTTATAATTAAAATGTTAAAATAAGGGGAATACTTGTTTAGGGTCTAGAACATTGATGCGTAGACACAAACGAACTTCTGCACTGGAATTAACACACAACTGAATACTTAATCAACTTATTCAATAAAATAGGAATTACACGGTCTTGGTCCTCTTGCTCAATTACAAAAGTTTTTTATCTCTTTCATAATCTTAAACCCTATCTATCACTCAAACTCTTGCTTATTCAATCAAATCCCTATCATCTTAGCTAATCATTCTGCATTACATTATTTTCTCTTCTATGAGTCAAATCCTATTCTAACTGCGTTAACAACTCAATTTCTATTTTAATAAATCTAACAATTAAATCTCTATTCTTAAGCTCTGTTGCACACCTATGCTAACAACTTATCCCTTAGTCTAAAATAATAAAATTTTCTAGTTATTACAATAATGAAGTAAAGATCATTTTCAAGAGATCCAACCCTCTCTACTAAAACTAGCTTTTGACCACTTAGATCAATGAAATTAAACTCATTTAGCCACAACATGTGAACAAACAATCACATTGCTGGCTAAGTCTGGATGTTCCTGCATCAAACTCACGGGGAAGAAAAGAATCATCCCTCTAACTTTCAAGGTTTACTCCATACTTCTGCAACTCTGTTGTTGTCAACCAACTAGCATCCTCCACTTGTTGTCCTTTCCATTTGACTAGATACTAAAAATAAACCCGCTCTCTGGTTCTTTCAGATACACTTTTCTCCAAAACAGCTTTCACCTCTTTCTTGACTGTCTTTGGCATTTGTTCTTCCTAGTTCAATGTTTGACCTTCATCTTCTATAGCTTCCTTCTATAGCTTTGTCTTTGTCTCTTGGTATGGATACAAATCTGCAACATTGAATATAGGCGATATTCCAATTCCTTCTAGCAATTCAATTTCATAGCATTAGTTGAAAACTTTCTTACAATTCTACATGGCCCTATCTTTTTGATCTTTAGTTTATTGTAAGCCTTAGCAAGAAATATTTCTTTTCTAAAGTATACCATCACTAAATACCTCGCTTGGAATTCTTTTTCTCTTTGCTTCATATCATCTCTCTGTTTGTATTTGCCACTGCTTTCCTGCAATTCGCCTTTGACATCTTCTTGTTGTCTTTGCATCTACTCTGCAAACACTTCATCTTTTGCACTTCTCGTCTCCTATTTACCCAAATTTCTGAGCTCATACACACCTCTTGGATTCATTCCAAAAACAATCTGAAATTGACTCATTCTAGTACTTCAGTTTGGAGTGTCATTATAAGAAAACTCTCCATGAGCAAGTGCTAAATACCACTGCTTAGGATTTTGATACACTAGATTTCTCAATATTTTCCCCAAGATTTTGTTTACCACTTCGGTTTGTCCATCTATCTGAGGATGGTATGTTGAACTGAAACTAAGGTTAGCACCTAGTTTCTTCCAAAGAGTTCTCCATAAATGCCCAACAAACTTTGTATCCTTATCAGACACAATACTTACAAGCAATCCATGTAACCTTACAACTTCTAAAAAAACAGATTAGCAATATGTGTTGCATCACTAGTCTTGTTACATGTAATGTAATGTGCCATCTTGGAGAATCTATCTACCACAACATAAATGGAAGCATTCCCCCTTTTAGTTCTAGGTAACCCCAAAAAAAAATCCATACTAACTACATCCCATGGGTGGTCTCATATTAGTAATGGCTGGTACAATCCTGTATTTTAGCTTCTCCCTTTAGCATGCTGACATAACCTACATCTCTCAACAAATCTCTTAACATTAGTTTGAATCTTTGGCAAATAGTAAAAATCATTTACTTGAGCAAAGGTTTTGTCTTGTGAAAAGTGACTAGATAGTCCTCCATTATGTTTCTCCTTAATTATGTTTTCCCTCATAGAACATTTGGGAATACACAATTTGTTACCTTTAAACAGTAAACCTCCTTGGATAAGATAATATAACCACTGACTCATATTATGAACTATTGGATTTTGTACAGCTGCATAAATATCTTTGAAATCTGCATAATATTTATACATATTAACCATTTCTTCAAATCCTACAATACCAACTCTTAATTCTTGCACAATGAAATTTACCCTGCTCAAAGCATCAACAACCTTGTTCAACTTATCAATGGTATGTTTGATTAAAAAAAAGTAAAGCTTTGTAGAAACTCTACCCACTTGGCATGTTTCTGGTTCAATTTTGGTTGGTTGTTTATGAACTGTAATACATGATTGTGAGAATACAATATAAACTCCTTTGGTAGCGAATAATGTCTTCATTTTTTAAAGCTTTCACAATAGCATAAAATTCTTTATCATAAGAAGAATACTTCTTCTTAGCTTCATTTAGTTTCTCACTAAATTATGTTATTGGTCTCTGTTCCTGACTCAAAAATGCTCCAATTGCAACTCCACTAGCATCTGTTTCAACTTGAAATACTTTTTCAAAATCAGGTAAAGCTAAAACTAGTTTATCTGTGATTTTCTTCTTCAACAACTGAAAATTTCTGTCTGTTGCTTCTTTCCACTTGAATGGCTGATTAGTCTCCTTGATTATTTCAAGAATTGGTGCACAAATCTAACTAAAACCTCTCATAAATTTCCTATAGAAACTTGCAAGACCGTGAAAGCTTCTTACCTCAAATATGTTCCTTGGAATAGGCCAGCTCTAAATCGCTTGGAATTTCTCTAGATCCATTTTCAAGCCTTCTTTAGAAACTACAAATCCCAAGAAAATGAATTCTTCTTTCGTGAAACTACATTTCTTCAGATTTATCAGTAGTTTCTCTTTCTGCAGAGTTCTTAAAATCAACTTAAGATGCTCTAGGTTTTCTTCTTTGCTTCTACTAAAAACTAGAATATCATCAAGATAAACAATAACAAAATTTCCTACATATTCCTTCAAGGCTTCATTCATCAATCTCATGAATGAGTTAGGTGCATTAGTGAGTCTAAAAGGCATCACTAACCACTCATACAAGCAACTGTTTGTTTTAAATGTAGCCTTCCATTCATCTCCTTCTCTAATTCTTATTTGACGATATCCAATCTTCAGATCTACTTTAGTAAAACACTTTGACCCACTCAAACAATCTATCAAATCATCCATTCATGGTAAAGGAAATCTATACCTGATAGTGATCTTGTTTATCACTCTAGAATAAGTACACATACACCATTCACCTCCTTTCTTTGGACTGAGTACTATTTGTACAACACATAGACTAAGACTTTCTCTGATTAGTCCCTTATCCATCAGTTCTTGCACTTGTCTTCCAACTTTTGCATTCTCTTGAGGAGTTAATCTGTATGCTGCTTTATTTGGCAAACTTACTCATGGTATTAGGTCAATATGATGACTAATACTCCTAATTAGTGGCAATGCATTTGGTAACTCATCCACAATAATATTAGCAAAATCATTCAACAAAGTTTTGATTTCTTCAGGTAAATCATCTAGGTTTGTGGAAGTCGAAATTACCTTAGGTCTTCCTATGACAGTAAAATGCATTTCTTCACTTATTCCAATCTCTTGCAACAACTCCTTTCCACTCATCAGCATAACATTGTTTCCAGTTGTTCCTTTGTCAGTTTCATCCTTCAATGGTAGCAGTGTATGTTTATTTCCATCCTTCTCCAAAGTATAAGTATTTCTCCTCCCATCATGAATAGCTTTCCTACCAAACTGCCAAGGTCTTCCCAGTAATACATGGCATACATCCATTGGCATTACATCACACAATATCACATCTTTATAAGTACCAATATGTATCTCTACCTTGCATTGTTCTGTCACAATAATCTGATGTCCTTTTCGCAACCATGACACTTTGTAAGGAGTAGGGTGTATTGTCTTCACTAATCCTAGCTTGTCCACCATTTCTGTAGAAAAAAGGTTATCAGTGCTTCCACTGTCAATTATCACTTTACAACATTTTCCTTTGGATTTGCATGTAGCTTTGAATAAACTCTTTCTCTAAGCTAGTTCTATAGTCTCTTTCTCTGGCCTAAAAAATACCCTTTTAAACAACAAGGATTCTCCTAATTCACGGGATTCTTCCTTATATGCAATTTGAGGTTTCTCTTCCTTTGCCTTAGCCACATTAACATTCCTCTAACTTGTTTCTTTATTATCAGCATAGTCCCATGGTCCATGTCCCCATTCTCCACATGTATAACATCAAATATCTCTTCCTCAGCCTCTTCCTCTGGCTGCAAATATCCCTCTATTAAAGTCTCCACTCTGTCGTGGTCTACTACTTGAACTTCTTGCTTCACTTTGATGTTACTAAAACCTTGGTCTCGTAGTTCCTCTACCTCTTGCTGAACTTTTTCCTCTATTCCTCTGATTTTGTTTCCTCAACATCTTCTATTCTGCATTCAATCATGCTTGATAGGCATCTTCAATTGTCTTTAGACTCAGCAAGATGATCTCATCTTGTATGTCATATCTCAAGCCATTGTTGTATCTGGCTACCTTCTCCATGTCATCCTCTACATGTTCTGCCCTAATACTCAGCCTATAAAACTCTTATGTATATTCTTTAATAGACATTCCTTTTTGCCTTAAATTATGTAAATGTTTGAAAAGATTTAACTGATAATATTTTGGCATAAATTTTTAGCTTTCATTTTACTCACCATTTTATCCCATTGCTTGATCTTGGACCTTTTTTTCATGTTCTGGATGTTTGTAGTTCATCCCACCAAATAGTTACATGACCCTTCAATCCAGTAACTACAAATTTCACCTTCTTTTTATCATCAACCTCCTCATAGTCAAAATATTTGTCCAATGAAATGATCCAATCCATCAGCTCTTCTGCACTGAGACTCCCTTTATACACAGGAATTTCCAACTTTAGCTTTCCACCTACTTTAGCCAACATCTTAATAACTTTGGTAGTTTCATTTTTCTCCTCTTCTTCTTCCTCAGAAAATTCTTTTGCAGCACTGGCAACTCCTTCATCTGGTTCTCTACTGTGAGAAATCTCCATTGTGTCTATCCTTGTATGCAGAATCTAGATCTCCTCCAGCAGAATTGCATTTTCTTTAGGTCTTCCTCAACTTATGCCATCTCCTCTCCTCGATGGCATGTTTACTACAGCCAAACTCAATCTCTATGCTCTGATACCAAAATTGACACACAAGGTTGACGCAATAAAGTGGTAGTCTAAAAATAGACTAATGGTTAAGTTTATAACCAATCAACAACGTTTGATTAGATTCTTTACGTGACCTTTTTCCCTTGAGGGTCTCGTTGTTCTCACTAAACACCGTCGGACCCACTTTAACTTTACCTTTTAACAAGTGCTTCACTCTACACCGTTGATCTTCTCTCTCCAGATCTAACAGCTATAGCTTTTCCTGATTCCCAACTGGCTCGTCGATTTCCCACCATCAATCTACTCTGTTCGATCCAACGGTCGTTGCATGATCTCGCACGGACTCTAGCATGGTCGTTATCACTTCGGAGGCACGCGAGAAAAGTTGTTTTCTCTCTCCTTCGTCTACTATGTGTCGAGCGCTGAGGCTAATCGCGTCGACTTGGAATATTACCACTTACCACCTTTTAAGCACATGATATTCCACTTCCCACTAATCAAATACAACCCATGTGATTTAAATCAAAACTTTAATAAAGCGCTTAAGGAAAGTTTAGCACTTAATCCCAATATTAACCTTTAACGCTAAATGACCACGATTAACAATAAAACACATAAACACTGAGATTTATAATCACAACGCTAAAAAAGGGGAAATACCTGTCTAGGGTTGAGAACACAGATGCACAGACACCAATGAACTTCTGCACCAAAATTAACACACAACTGCACACTTAATCAATTTATTCAATAAAATAACAATTAGAGGGTCTTGGCCCTCTCGCTCAATTATAGCATTTTTTTTTACCTCTATCACAATCTAAAACCCTATCTATCACTCAAACTCTCACTTACTCACTGAAATCCCTATCATCTCAGCTAATCCTTCTCCATTACATTCTTTTCTCTTTTATGAGTCAAATCCTATTCTAGCTGCATTAACAACTTTATCTCTATTTTAATCAATCTAACAATTAAATCTCTATTCTTAACCTCTGTTACACACCTATGCTAACAACTTATCCCTTAGTCTAAAATAATACATTTTTCTAATTATTATAATAATGAAGTAAAGATTATTTTCAAGAGATCCAACCCATTGTACTAAAACTCGCTTTTGACCACTTAGGTCAATGAAATTCAACTCATTTAGCTGCAACATGTGAACAAACACTAACATTGTTGGCTAAGTCCAGATGCTTTTGCATCAAAATATTTTCTTGTTATTGAATAAATACTTTTATGAAAAGACACAGGATTATAGTGATAAGAAAGAGATGTCCAATAGACACATATTAGTCACTTATTAATCTGTGTCAATGAATTTGTTTATTGGCCATTATTAGTTTATAATTCACCAATACAACTTATAATGTTTAACTTTGCGAAACAAATATTTATTTTTTAATATTATCACAAAAATATTTTTTCTAACTTTTGATATGATCGTAAACACTAAGGTCTTATTGTAGCTTTTGTGCCATGTGGATAATTGCCTCATATTTTTTTGACATAATTTTTTTTATGTAGTTGCAATATTTAGGCCATCCATTTTATATATTTGTGGAGTGATTTTTCAAATTGATTGGAAAGACAACCAAAATTAAAAGTATTTTGATAGGACATAGATAGGTATAAGATGTAATACTTAGAAATTAGTTGTTTAACACGTAGGAGTAAAAATCTAAATACGGAGACTTACTAGTGGTTACTATCCACCAAAATTTAAGCAACACCTTATCCTTTAGTTGGAAATTATTTTTCCATTTCATATATCAATTTATAATTTTTATGAAAAAATAATTTCCATT
>APFE030782834.1:48101-72000 GCA_000404065.3 Pinus taeda
AATAGTTATAGTAGAGAGTTTAAATTTATTTTGAAAGTCTTTATACATTTTTAAATTTTCAATTCAATTAAAAAAAATTGTTACAAGAAATTAGAATAAAATATATGTAAACTATTTTGAGTGTCAAATGAGATAGTTTTTTTGGACATGTTGTATTAGCCATGATTTTGGTCCATGGTATTATAACAAATCCTATTTACAATTTAAGAATCATAAAATATAGGTAAATTAAAAACCTTGATAATAATTTAAATTAAAAGTTATAATTTAATTAAATTTGATGAGTTATGTGATCTTGATAGTATCAAAAGTATCATAAAACAATGGTTGCATGACAATGTATTCATTGCATATTTTATGACCTCATAGTATCATATGAATTAATACTTTATGGCATCATCTTAATGATTTTGTATGGTTGAATCAATACATAAACTAGCATAGCCATATTTACCAAGATAAATATGGTTGATATACTCCGATAGGTGTATATCAAGCATATATATAAACTCCTAATATATATTAATTAATTATAAGAATAGCTCATAATAATATTAGATTATTTTTATATTATTTAAATACGCTAATATATAAAATAAATTAATTATAATAAATATATATATTATTATTAATTATTATTTGATTATATAATTATACTATTAATTATGAAAATACAAATAAATTATTATTATAATAACAATATAATCATTCATTATATATATATTGATTAAAACATAGACATAGAAGACCAATTATATTATTTATGAAATTTAATACTATACAAATAATAGCAACTTATTCTATTAATTATATATATTACGATTATTATGTAATTTATTATAAAATAAAACTCATAATAATTATTATTATTATTTAAGTTTTAGTGTATGTATATTTCTTAGTTTGATCAATAGGTAATTATATCAAGTATTAGATTATTAATAATAAGAAAATAACTATATAGGGATATTAAAATAAATAGTTAACAAACAAGATTATTTAATATATATTACTGTATAAATAATAATTAATATATAATTATATAAACTCTCATATATATAATAGTAATAAGAAAGCCATAATATGTCAATAGCCTCCATCTCTCAGAAATAATTTTTTTTTGGTTTATGTAAATATTTATATATTTTATACAAATTATTCACCCTAAGCCGCTTTATGCACACTAATTAACATACGGTAATGGTTTAGTTTAAGGGTTGATGTACTGCTTTTAGACTTTATTAAAAATCTCTGTATGGCTGGACACATGTTATCCACGTGGCAATTGTCCAGGAGGTAACTTTTCATTTCCCTCTAGCCATCATGTGGCATCCCTTATCCATTACCGTGTGTAATAACTCCTACACTACTTCGTACTATACGAGGCCGACAGGCTGATCGAGCTTTTCGCCTTGCATCTATGGTGGAGCACACACCTCGTCATCCAATGGTGGCAGATCTTTTCCACAGGCCGCCGACCTAAACTAATGCTTTTTTTGGGTGACGAGCTCATTTGGGTTAGGAAATTTCTCTACGGCTATGTTCTGGTTCAGTCCAAGCATTCTGTCCCAAAGAGCCCAGCTTACAAACCCTGTTTCAAATGCTGGAGGATTTTTTCCAACCCTTCAGGTAGTCGAATGCACAGTGTCATGTTCATTATGTATTCTTTTGGCTATGCGCTCTTCTCATTTTACTGAGAAACTTTTGATTTTGCACATGCATCATGTGTTTGCAGGGTTATTCGGCAATGGTGTCCTTCTACAACACTGAAACTAGTGTTGTTCATTCGTGGGCTCGAGTTTTCCTTTAGTGGTAAATGTTCTTGACAAAAACGCGGATGAATTCCTTGAGTTTTTTCTTTTTATCGCAGATTGTATTACTTCTACTATTGTCTAACTTGTGCTGCTTGGGTTGCCCCTTGTACAGGCTAGGCGCCCGTCCCTCACTCGGCCTAGAGACTAAGGAAAACCCCACCACCGTTCTGTCCAGAGTTCCAGGTATGGGGATTCCTACCGGCTGCGGCTATGTCTTTTTGCATCATAAGTTTTTCATATGTTTAAAGGAGGGTAACCCTCCAGGTGTCTTTAATTTTTGGCTGTATAAGGGTGTGGAGGGTTTATTCGTTCCCTCCAGGCTCTAGTTACATGGACATGACTAATGTACTTGATACTCTAGAATTTGGGGGTCCAACAACAATTCCTCTGCTCGGACAATTGTAACTGTATATAAAATTTTAACGCACACCTGTGCTCATTTTTCTCACGGCATATTAAGGTCCTTGCCTTCTGGGCTATAATTATTTTGATGGTTTATTGCTTTTGACGACAGAATAATTTTTCCTTGTTTATGCTTGCTAAATGGTTACCACACCGTGGCTTTTCTGTACAAAAGTTATAACTTGTTTTTTTTTTTGTAATTCATAGTATCACACAGTCTTTAACTATGTCACGTTCTTTATTTGGTTGCACATACATGTTAAGTTTGTACAAGGTTTTATGTATTTGACTCAAGTTGGTCTTACTCCCTAAGTATGCAACCGCCTTTGTCGAGAGGTTCCAAACACTGCCCCATAATTACAGTGTTTAGCCTCTTTTAATTAGCTCTTGTTGGTGTCCAAGTTATTAATCCTTGTATGATGGGGAAGAGTTAGTGCGGAAAGATATTAACCCTAACAACCTAATGCTTCATCCTATTTTATGCCCAGTTTTCTTTTGGGCTTTTCCCACTAGTTAGATAATGTCCATGGAGCGGGTCTCTAGCCGCGCCACTCTGCTTATAGGACCTTTATGACCGAGGGAAATGCTCTACCGCATCTTTAAATACGAACTGCAATAATCTCTGCTTAGGTTAGGGTTGATATAGATTTCCGGCAAAGTAGACGTTGTTTTTTTTTTCTTATCTATATATTATATAATATATATATATAATATATTAGTATATATATATATATATATTATATCTATATTATTATATATAATATATATTAATAATTATATAATATATATATCTTTTAAAAAAAAGGCCTCGGTCCAAGGGCTAGAGACCATTAATAAGTAATGCTAGTCTTTAATCGATTCTATTCACTCGCCTATTTTCGGGTTTGTCTATGCGTTTACACAGTGTTACCACAAATTTTCTTTGTTAAAGTTTCCCTTGTGCGGTTGGCCTAATTTTCATAGTGTGCCTAAGGGTTTCGCTTTCCTTCATCCACTGTCACTTGAAGGCCGGTTACTACATGTGGTAAATTCTTTCCCAAAATTTTTAGTTTGATAGCCCTTACCCAATACTATTAATGCCAAATTGCCAACATGCCCTCAATTCCAAAATCTGAGTGAAGAAAATTGTCTATCAGAGATGGTTATTGTCAAGTTCTAAGTTGACCCTCTTCCGGGTAATGAACTGCCACTACTACCTAGATAATAGTTTATATGGGAACTACCCGGCCTCCCTATTTTATTTTCTTTTTATTTTAGAATAATACTCTTTGCTCTTCTCTAAAGATTTGCAACCTACAAAAAATTAAACATTCTTTCTCTTTTTTTTTTGGATTCAAGTCAGGACCACATACATGTATTGCCTCCTGTAAATGCACTTTCTTCCTCTGCTCTGAGATAAAGTCACCTCTACTCTTCGCAGCTAGTCATCCACCCAACCATGAGACTGTCTTTCGAGACCAGTCTCCCCCCTAGCTTTCTCAAATACAACCATCTTTAATTCTTGCACATGCTCTGCGCCCTTACCATCTGATCCTCACTAGACGTGGTAATCCACCTTCTCTTTTTCCTACTGCCTGTCCTCTAAAGCACAGTCCCTTCTCCCTCTTCCCCTCACCTTTTCTTGGAAACCATTCCACGGTTGGGGGAAAGGGCGGTTAGGGTTTTTGCAACTATTTTTGTTTTATGTATATATATGTTTTAACTTCTCTCCTTAGAAGTTACATGATATCCCTGTTACTAGGAAATCATATATATATTATATATATATTATATTATATATATATTATATATATATATATTTTATATAATGTTATCTCCTTTTACTGAAAAGAAAATATAAATTTATACAATAGGTAATATTCCTTTTTTTTTATAACTGTAGTAAATAAAATATTTACAATAGTCTGGGGATATGACATCTCCCCCTTCTGAAATTAGACATCGTCCCGATGTCCTTCGGTTATAAATAGTCTTGGGTAAGCCTGTTTCATGAGTTCTTCATCCTCCCAAGTGGCCTCATTAGGTCCAAAGTGTTGCCACTGCACTTTAACTTGGGTAATAGCTTGCTTTCACAACAATACTTCTCTCTGGTTGAGAATGTTTAGCGGCTCGACCAAGATTTCTCCTTCTGGTTCGACCTACAACATGCAATATTCTAAATTAGTTTCTTTAAAGGAAAACTCTTAGACTGGTCTACCGGAAATAATTCTCACCTGTACATCTTGCCATGTGATTACATGTTTAGGATCATAAACACATTTTTTTAACACAGAGACATGGAAGACATTATGGACCTGGATGTGACTTGGGAGGGCGAGCTGGTAAGCCACGAGCCCAATTCTTGCCAAGATCTAGAATGATCCACAATATCAGTGTGCCAACTTGGTACACCTGCTCCATTGCAATGTACTCCTTCTTTCTTGAATTCTCACATACACATGATCACCGACTTGGTATTCTTCAAACCTCCTTTTCCGGTCAGCAAAGTTCTTTTTCCCATCTTGAGTGGCTTTTAAATTAGACCATACCTTTTGGACCATTTCCTCCATTTCCCTAAGCATTTTCCACCCCAACATTAATTTGTCTTCTAGTCCACCCCAGCTTGAGGCTGTGCGGAACTTCCGCCCATAGAGTACTTCAAATGGGCTCATTTGCAGTGATGTATGATAGCCATTATTGTATGCAAACTCGACCAAGTGCAGGTAATCTTCCCACCTGGTCGGTTGTTGCATTACATATGCCCTTAACATATCCTCCATTACTTGGTTCACCCATTCTGTTTGCCTGTCAGTCTTAGGGTGATATGCCGTACTAAAATTCAGTTGAGTTCCCAGTTCTGCAAACAATGTTTTCCAAAAGATCAATGTAAATTTTACATCACGGTCTGAGATTACTGTTTTTGGTAATCCATGCAACCTAAATATGTATTGCATAAAGATATGAGTGATTTGTACAGCTCTGTAAGTAGACTGCACAAGTATAAAATGTGCTGATTTACTTAATTTGTCCACCACCACCATGATGGAGTCGTTATTCTTCCTTGTCTTGGTCAAACCTATTATAAAGTCCATAGAAATGGTTTCCTACTTCCATTCCGGAATGGGTAATGGTTGCAATAACCCTGCAGGGTGTTTGTGTTCTGCCTTGGTTTGTTGACACTCTAAATAGCATGCCAAGTACTCTGCCACATCTCTCTTCATACCCAGCCAGTAATATTCTTTTCGGAGGGCAGTGATCATTTTCTGATATCCTTGGTGTCTAGCATAGCGACTGATATGAAATTCATCTAAAATCAAATTCCTAATGCTGTTCTGATTGGGCACATATAGCCTCTTCTTGTAGTAGAACATTTCAGCATCATCCACCCCATAATCTTGCTGATTTTCCTTGCTGGTAGACTGTTGTACTTGCTGTTTTATCTGCTGATATACAATATCTTGCTCTGCTGTTTTTTTAATCATATTCTCCAATGGGCTTTTCCATTTGCTAAAGGAAATTTCATATAAACAGTGTAATTTCTGACTTAATGCGTTCGCCACCCAGTTCTCTTTCCCTTTCAAATTTTTTATTTCAAAGTCAAAGCCACTTACAATGTCCACCCATTGTGTCTGCCTGGCATTTTAAAGTGGGTTGGCTAAAATAAATGGTCAGACTGTGGTGGTCTGTTAGCAATAAAAATTTTCTTCCCATAAGATAATGTCGCCACATCTTTAAGGCGTGTATGACGGTTGGTAATTCTAAGTCATAGGCAGAATATTTCTGCTCATGTTATTTTAGTTTCCTCGACTTGTAAGCAATTACCTTCCCTTCTTGCATCAACACGCCTCCTACACTTTCCTTGCTTGCGTCAGTGCACACCACATAGTCCTTATTAGGATATGCTATGCTCAGAATGGGTGCGGTGGTGAGCAGATGCTTGAGCTGCTCAATTTTTTTTTGGCATTCTGGGGTCCATCTAAAATCCCTTCCTTTTTTCTGTAAGGAAGTGATAGGATATGCTACTCTTGAGAATCCCTCTACAAATCATGTCTAATAGCCGGCTAACCCCATAAAGGATTTGATGTCTGCTACATCCTTCGGTACAGGCCACTCCATTATGGTCTTTATCTTCTAGGGATCTACCGCGATCCCTTCCTTCGTGATTATATGGCCCAAATACTGTATTTCTTCCTTGAAGAAGTCGCACTTGCCAAACTTGGCATATAACTAGTGTTCTCAGAGGGTTTGCAGCAGTAATCTGAGGTGCTCCTTGTGCTATTCCATAGTGCGGGAATATATCAATATGTCATCAATAAATATCAGCACAAATCTATCCAAATATTGATGAAATATGTTGTTCATTAAGCACATAAAAGTTGCGGGGGCATTAGTTAACCCAAAGGATAGCACCACAAAGTCGTAATATCCATACCTTGTTCTAAAAGTTGTTTTAGCTATGTCTTCTTCCTTAATCATGATTTGGTGATACCCTTATTGCAAGCGGATCTTGGAAACTACTGTTGCACCTTTTCACTTGGTCGAAGAGTTCATCAATCTAGGGTAGAGGATACTTATTTTTTATTGTCAGTTTGTTCAACTGATGATAATCTATGCACATGCGAATGGTCCTGTCCTTTTTCTTAACAAACAATACTGGAGCTCCCCAAGGAGACACACTGGGGAGAATATATATTTTTTTCTAACAGCTCCTGTAGATACATTTTTAACTCTATCAACTGAGGTGTACTCATTCTGTAGGGCACTCGGGATACCAGGGCTGCCCCTGGTACCAATTCGATAGTAAAGTCTATATCCCTCTTAGGTGGCAGTCCGGGAATCTCCTCTAGAAGCACATCAGCAAATTCCTGTGTCACAGGGATGTTGTCCAATGTGGATTTTTTATTTTTTGAGTTACCATAACCCACTTGGATGGCATAGATCTGAGACCCCTTCTTAATGCATTTTTCTAACTGAGAGGTAGTTATTGGCTGAACCTGTATTGGCCTCTTAATCCCTTGCATCTCTTGCCTTGCTGCAATCTCATCTCTATAATAAATAGTCTTTGTTTTGCAGTTGACTAAGGACCAGTGCTTTTCTAGCCAGTCCATACTGATTAGAATGACATATGAACCAAGGGGAAGCACGTTTAAATCTGCCATTACTGGCTGCCCTGCTATCTTTAAAGAGCAGTTATTGACTTTTGCAAGCACTCGCCTCTTGGCCCCTGTAGCCAGCTGTACTAGGCACAGATTCTTGAATTTAGCAAGTTGCAATTTACAATTCTCTACAAACTTAGGACTAATATAACTTAATGTGGCTCTAGGATCAATTAAAACAGTTACATTAAGGTCTAAAACTTTACCTTCGAATTCTACCATGGTCGGCTGGTACTCCGCGTGATGATCATCTAGGGCTGCATTAATTCTTGGTAGACTATGTCCTATATCACGGACTGTCGATGCTTCATGGATTTTGGATACCTATTCGGTTCCCTTTCGTTGAGGGCAGTTTTTGATGTAGTGAGGCCCTCTGCAACCCCAGCACTAGACTGGAGGCCTTGCTATCCCTTCGTTGTCTAGCTTTATAGGTTGTTCGCTCACTCTAGACTCCTTGGTTGGCTTGGACCTGAGTGAATTTTTCTGTACAGTTCTGTTGTTTTGCCCCTTGCCAACACCCTTGCTACCACTACTGCGTTTCCCTTTATTGTTTCTAGCCCACTTATTACTTCTCTTATCATTCCATCTTTTACCTGGAATTTCTCCTTTCTGTTTACTCTACTGGTAACAAATCCTGGCTTTACGTATTGCTTCATCCATTGTCTTTGGATTATCAAACTCAATCGTTTCCCACATATACAAAGGTAAACTACTAACAAAACTTTGCACTTTAGCTTTTTCCTCTCTAATATAAGGCACATAATGAAGCAATGAAGTAAAACGAGTGATAAATTCATCCATGGTTTATTGTCCCAACCGCAAGTCATGGAATTCTCTTGCCTTTTCGTCATAAAAATGCTCGGTCAAGTATCTTTCCTTAAAGTACCTTTGAAATTTCTCCTAGGTTATGGTCTATTCACTTACTCCTCTTACGATCTTAACTTCTTCCCACCATAGGGTGGCTTCTCCCTGTAGTTGGAAAATGGCTAGCCGTGCCTTAAGGTTGTGATCATATTCCTATAGCTAGAAATATTTGTTCATATTAATCAACCATGCCTCAGCTGCTTCCTCATGCTCTCTGTCAAAGTGTGGTGGTTTAATCTTACGAAATTCCCCTTGCAACTCTATCCGTTTCCTTTTTGATGTCTGTTGTTCGGATGCATTATCAGATCATTACTCCCTTTCTTCTGACCCTTCAGGTTCTATGTGGTGATGCTGCTCTTCTGACATTCTTTGCTGCTTCGCACTGGGATTTGCTGGTGGCTGGTTCTGTTTGTCTGATAGGCTTTTTATAATTCTCTCTTGTTCCATAGTTAGCCATGCGTTATCTTCTCGTAACTGGGCCATTTCATTTTTCAATTCCTGCACTATCTCCAAAATGGCCAGATTTGTATTGCGAGCCTTTTCTCCGAGCTGTACCCATAGCTCGAGGTTATTCTCAGCACCAGGTACAGGTACCTGACCCATTGCATACCTACGTGATGCGGTGTCCGCTCTTTTCATATTGTCAGTCTTCTGGTTTCCTATCTTTAACATAAGAAAAGTGACATAAAAAGAAAAAAAAAGTCAACATACTAACTGTTTTTTCTTGAACTGCTCAAATAGAGACGAAAATAAATTGTATGTGTTGTTTCTGTTATCAACCTTGAATTCCCAAAGGCCTTAGTTTTGTACTTGGGCTCTAATACCAATTTTCATAGCTCCATTTCTCAGAAATATTTTTTTTTTTGGTTTATGTAAATATTTATATATTTTATACGATTTATTCACCCTAAGCCGCTTTATGCACACTAATTAACATACGGTAATGGTTTGATTTAAGGGATTGATGTACTGCTTTGAGACTTTAATAAAAATCTTTGTGTTGCTGAACACATGTTATCCACGTGGCAATTGTTTAGGAGGTAACTTTTCATTTCCCTCTAGCCGTCACGTGGCATCCCTTATCCATTACCATGTGTAATAACTCCTGCTCTGCTTCGTACTATACGAGGCCAACAGGCTGATTGAGCTTTTTTCCTTGCATCTACAGTGGAGCACACACCTCGTCATCCAATGGTGGTAGATCTTTTCCGCGGGCCACCGACCTAAAATAACTCTTGTTTTAGGTGACGAGCTCATTTGGGTTAGGAAATTTCACTACAACTTTGTTCTAGTTCAGTCTAAGCATTCCATCCCAAAGAGCCTAGCTTGTAGACCCTATTTCAAATGACGGAGGATTTGTTTCCAACCCTTCAGGTAGTTGAATGCACAGTGTCATGTTCATTCTGTATTCTTTTGGCTATACGCTCTTCTCGTTTTACTAAGAAAATTTTGATTTTGCACATGCATCATGTGTCTGCAGGGTTATTCGGCGATGGAGTCCTTCTATAGCACTGAAATGAGTGTTGTTCATTCGTGGGCTGGAGTTTTCCTTTAGTGGTAAGTGTTCTTGACAAAAACGCGGATGAATTACTTGAGTTTTTTCTTTTTATTGCAGACTATATTACTTCTACTGTTGTCTAACTTATGCTGCTCGGGTTGCTCCTTGTATAAGCTAGGTCCGTGTCCCTCACTCAGGCTGGAGACTAATGAAAACCCCACCACCATTCTGTCCAGAGTTTCAGGTATGGGGATTCCTACCGGCTGCGACTATGTCTTTTTGCATCAGAGGTTTTTCATATGTTTAAAGGAGGGTAACCCTCCAGGTCTCTTTTTTTTTTGGATGTATAAGGGTGTGGAGGGTTTATTCATTCCCTCCAGGCTCCAGTTACATGGACATGACTAATGTACTTGAGACTCTAGAATTTGGGTGTCCGACAACAATTCCTCTGCTCGGACAATTGTAATTGTATATAAAATTTTAACGCACAAGTGTGCTCATTTTTCTCACGGCATATAAAGCTCCTTGCCTTCTGGGCTATAATTATTGTGATGGTTTACTACTTTTGATTATAGAATAATTTTTCCTTATTTATGCTTGCTAAATGGTTACTGCACCGTGGCTTTTCTGTACAAAAGTTATAACTCATTTTGTTTTTATTCTAATTCATAGTATCACATAGTCTTTAACTATGTCACATTCTTTATTTGGTTGCACATACATGTTCAGTTTGTACAAGGTTTTATGTATTTGACTCAAGTTGGTCTTACTCCATAAGTATGCAACCTCCTTTGTCAAGAGGTTCCAAACCATGCCCCACAATTACAGTGTTTATCCTCTCTTAATTAGCTCTTGCTGGCGTCCAAGTTATTAATCCTTGTATGATGGGGAGGAGTTAACGCGGAAAGATATTAACCCTACCAACCTAATGCTTCATCCTATTTTATACCCAGTTTTCTTTTGGGCTTTTCCCACTGGTTAGGTAATGTCCATGGAGCAGGTCTCCAACCACGCCACACTACTTACAGGCCCTGCCTTTATTACCAAGGAAATGCTCTACCGCATCTTTAAATACAACCTGCAATAATCTCTGCTTAGGTTTACGGTTGATACAGATTTGCGGCAAAGTAGACGTTGTTTTCTTTTTTTCTATATATATATAATATATTATATATATATATATATATATATATATATATATATATATGTCTCTTTTAAAAAAAAGAGCTCAGTCCAGGGTTGATACCATTAATGAGTAATGTTGGTCTTTATCAATTCTATTCACTCGCCTATTTTTGGGTCTGTCTATGCATTCACACAGTGTTACCACAATTTTTCTTTGTTAAAGTTTCCCTTGTGTGGCTGGTCCAATTTTCATAGTTTGCCTAAGGATTTTTCTTTCCTTCATCCACTGTCACTTTAAGGCCAGTTACTACATGTGGTAAATTCTTTCCCGAAAAATTCAGTTTGATAGCCCTTACCCAATACTATTAATGCCAAATTGCCAACATGTCCTCAATTCCAAAATCTAAGTGAAGAAAATTTTGTATCAGAGACGGTGACTGTGAAGTTATGAGTTAACCCTCTTCTGGGTAATGAACTACCACTACTACCCAGATAACAGTTTATATTGGAACTACCCGACCTCCCTATTTACTTCTCTTTTTATTATAGAATAATACTCTTTGCTCTTCTCTAAAGATCTGCAACCTACAGAAAATTAAACATTCTTTCTCTTTTTTTTTTGGATTCAAGTCAGGACCACATACCTGTGTTGCCTCCTGTAAATGCACTTTCTTCCTCTACTCCAAGATAAAGTCACCTCTGCTCTTCGTAGCTAGTCATCCACCCAACCATGAGACTATCTTTCGAGACCAGTCTACCCAATAGCTTGCTCAAAGACAACCATCTTTGCTAGTTGCACGCGCTCTGCGCCGTTACCATCTAATCCTCACCAGACGTGGTAAGCCCCCTTATCTTTTTCCTACTACCTATCATCTACAGCATAGTCCCTTTTCCCTCTTCCCCTCACCTTTTCCTGGAAACAATTCCACGGTTGGGGAAAGGGCGGTTAGGGTTTTTGCAACTGTTATATATATATATATATATATATATATATATATATTATATATATTATATATAATATATATATATATAATATATAATATATATATATATATATTGTTCTAACTTCTCTCCCTCAGAGTTACATGATAATCCTGTTACTAGGAAATCATATATATATATATATATTTATATATATATATTATATATATTATCTCCTTTTTATTGAAAAGAAAATATAAATTTTATACAATAGGTAATATTTTTTTTTTTCTTAACTGTAGTAAATAAAATATTTATAATAGTCTAGGGATATGACATCTCCCCCTCTTGAAATTAGACATTGTCCCGATGTCCTTCGGTTATAAACAGTCTTTGGTAAGTCTGCTTCATGAGTTCTTCATCCTCCCAAGTGGCCTCATCAGGACCAAAGTGCTGCCACTGCACTTTAACTTCGGTATTAGCTCGCTTCCGCAACAGTACTTCTCTCCGGTTGAGAATGTTCAGCGGCTCGACCAAGATTTCTCCTTCCGGTTCGATCTGCAACATGCAATATTCTAAATTAGTTTCTTTAAAAGAAAACTCTTAGACTGGTCTTCCAGAAATAATTCTCACCTGTACATCCTGCCATCTAATTACATGTTTAGGATCATAAACACATTTTTTTAACATGGAGACATGGAAGACATTGTGGACTCGGATGTGACTTGGCACAACGAGCTAGTAAGCCACCAGCCCAATTCTTGCCAAGACCTGGAATGGTCCATAATATCGGTGTGCCAACTTGATACACCCGCTCCATTGCAATGTACTCGTTCTTGCTTGAATTCTCACATACACATGATCACCGACTTGGTATTCTTTAAACCTCCTTTTCCGATCAGCAAAGTTCTTTTGCCTATCGTGATCGGCTTTTAAATTAGACCATACCTTTTTGACCATTTCCTCCATTTCCATAAGCATTTTCAGCCCCAACATTAATTTGTCTTCTGGTCCAACCCAGCTTGAGGGTGTGCGGCACTTCTGCCCATACAGTACCTCAAATGGGCTCATTTGCAGTGATGTATGATAGCCATTACTGTATGCAAACTCGACCAAGTGCAGGTAATCTTCCCACATGGTCAGTTGCTGTATTACATATGCCCTTAACATATCCTCCACCACCTCGTTCACCCATTCTATTTTCCTGTCAGTCTGAGGGTGATATGTCATACTAAAATTCAGTTGAGTTCCCAGTTCTGCAAACAATGTTTTCCAATAGACCGATGTAAATTTTACATCATGGTCTAAGATTATTGTTTTTGGTAATCCATGCAACCTAAATATGTTTTGCATAAAGATATGAGCGATATGTATAGCTCTGTAAGTAGATTGCACAGTCATAAAATGTGTTGATTTACTTAATTTGTCCACCACCACCATGATGGAGTCATTATTCTTCCTTGTCTTGGTCAAACCTATTATAAAGTCCATAGAAATGGTTTCCCACTTCCATTTCGGAATGGGTAACGGTTGCAATAACCCTGCAGGGTGTTGGTGTTCTTCCTTGATTTGTTGACACTCTAAACAACGTGCCAAGTACTTTGCCACATCTCTATTCATACCCAGCCAATAATATTCTTTTCGGAGGGTAGTGATCATTTTCTAATATCCTGGGTGTCCAACATAGTGATTGATATGAAATTCATCTAAAATCAAATTCTTAATGCTGTTCTGATTGGGCACATATAGCCTCTTCTTGTAGTACAACATTCTAACATCATCCACCCCATAATCTTGTTGATTTTCCTTGCTGGTAGACTGTTGTATTTGTCGTTTTATCTGCTGATATACAGTATCTTGCTCTCCTACTTTTTTAATCATCTCCTCGAAGGGGCTTTTCCATTCGCTATAGCAAATTTCATATAAACACTGTAATTTCTGACTTAATGCGTCTGCCACCCGGTTCTCTTTCCCTTTCAAATGTTTGACTTCAAAGTCAAAGCCACTTAGGAAGTCCACCCATTGTGCTTACCTAGCATTTTAAAGTGGGCTGGCTAAAATAATTGGTCAGACTATGGTGGTCTATTAGCAATAAAAATTTTCTTCCCATAAGATAAGGTCGCCACATCTTTAAGGTGTTTATGACGGTTGGTAATTCTAAGTCATAGGCAAAATATTTCTGCTCATGTTCTTTTTAGTTTCCTCGACTCATAAGCAATTACCTTCCCTTCTTGCATCAACACGCCTCCTACACCTTCCTTGCTTGCGTCAGTGTACACAACATAGTCCTTATTAGGATTAGCTATGCTCAGAATGGGTGTGGTGGTGAGCAGATGCTTGAGCTGCTCAAAACTTTTTTGGCATTCTAGGGTCCATCTAAAAGCCCTTCCTTTTTTCTGTAAGGAAATGATAGGATACACTACTCTTGAGAATCCCTCTATAAATCATCTGTAATAGCTGGCTAACCCCATAAAGGATCTGATGTCCACTACATCCTTCGATACGAGCCACTCCATTATGGTCTTTATCTTTTTGGGATCTACCGTGATCCCTTCCTTCGTGATTATATGGCCCAAATACTGTATTTCTTCCTTGAAGAGGTCGCACTTGCTAAACTTGGCATATAACTGGTGTTCTCAGATGGTTTACAATAGTAATCTGAGGTGCTCCTTGTGCTCTTCCATAGTGCGGGAATATATCAATATGTCATCAATAAATATCAGCACAAATCTATCCAAATATTGATGAAATATGTTGTTCATTAAGCACATAAATGTTGCGGGGGCATTAGTTAACCCAAAGGGTAGCACCACAAACTCGTAATGTCCATACCTTGTTCTAAAAGTTGTTTTAGCTATGTCTTCTTCCTTAATCCTGATTTGGTGATACCCTGATCGTAAATCGATCTTGGAAAATACTGTTGCACCTTTCACTTGGTCGAAGAGTTAATCAATCTGGGGTAGAGTATACTTATTTTTGATTGTTAGTTTGTTCAACGAACAATAATCTATGCACATGCGAACGGTCCCGTCCTTTTTCTTAACAAACAATACTGAAGCTCCCCAAGGAGACACACTGCGACGAATATAGTTTTTGTCTAACAGATCCTGTAGCTACATTTTTAACTCTTTCAACTCAGGTGTACTCATTCTGTAGGGTGTCTTAGGTGGTAGTTCGGGAATCTCCTCCAGAAACACATCAACAAATTCCTGTATCATAGGGATGTTGTCCAATGTGGCTATTTTATTTTTCGAGTTAGCATAATCCACTTGGATGGCATAGATCTGACACCCCTTCTTAATGCATTTTGCTAACTGAGAGGTAGTTATTGGCTGAACCTGTATTGGCCGCTTAATCCCTTGCATCTCTTACCTTGCTCCAAGCTCATCTCTATAATAAATAGTATTTGTTTTGCAATTGACTAAGGACCAGTGATTTTCTAGCCAGTCCATACTAATTTTAACATCATCTAAACCAAGGGGAAGCACGTTTAAATCTGCCATTACTTGCTTCCCTGCTATCCTTAAAGAGCAGTTATTGACTTTTGCAAGCACTTGCCCCTTGGCCATTGTAGCCAGTTGTACTAGCCATGGATTATTGAATTTAGCAGGTTGGAATTTACAATGCTCCTCAACCTTAGGACAAATATAACTTAATGTGGCTCTAGGATCAATTAAAATAGTTACAGTAAGGTCTAGAATTTTACCTTCGAATTCCACCATGGTCGGCTGGTACAACGCCTGACGATCATCGACCGCTGCATTAATTCTTGGTAGACTACGTCCTATATCACCGACTGTCGATGCCTCATGGATTTGGGATACCTGTTCGGTTCCCTTTCGTTGAGGGCAGTGTTTGACGTAGTGAGCCCCCCCGCAACCCCAACAGTAGACTGGAGGCCTTGCTGTCCCTTCGTTGTCTATCTTTACAAGCTGTTCGCCGACTCTCGACTCATTGGTTGGCTTGGACCTGAGTGAATTTTTCTATACAGTTTTGTTGTTTTGCCCCTTGCGAACACCCTTGCTACCACTATAGCTCCATTTCTCAGAAATAATTTTTTTTTGGTTTATGTAAATATTTATATATTTTATACGGTTTATTCACCCTAAGTCGCTTTATGCACACTAATTAACATACAGTAATGGTTCGGTTTAAGGGTTGATGTACTGCTTTTAGACTTTATTAAAAATCTTTGTATGGCTGGACACATGTTATCCACGTGGCAATTGTCTAGGAGGTAACTTTTCGTTTCCCTCTAGCCATCATGTGGCATCCTTTATCCATTACCATGTGTAATAACTCCTACTCTGCTTCGTACTATATGAGGTCGACAGGCTGATCGAGCCTTTTGCCTTGCATCTACGGTGGAGCACACACCTCTTCATCCAATGGTGGTAGATCTTTTCCACGGGCCGTCGACCTAAACTAACACTTGTTTTGGGTGACGAGCTCCTTTGGGTTAGGAAATTTCTCTGCGGCTTTGTTCCGGTTCGGTCCAAGCATTCCATCTCGAAGAGCCCAGCTTGCAGACCCTGTTTCAAATGCCGGAGGATTTGTTTCCAACCTTTCTGGTAGTCGAACGCACAGTGTCATGTTCATTCTATATTATTTTGGCTATACGCTCTTCTCATTTTAATGAGAAACTTTTGATTTTGCACATTCATCATGTGTCTGCAGGGTTATTCAACAATGGATTCCTTCTATAACACTGAAACGAGTGTTGTTCATTCATGGGTTGGAGTTTTCCTTTAGTGGTAAGTGTTATTTACAAAAACGCGGATGAATTCCTTGAGTTTTTCTTTTTATTGCAGATTGTATTACTTCTACTGTTGTCTAACTTATGCTACTCGGGCTGCTCCTTGTATAGGCTAGGCTTCCGTCCCTCACTCAGCCTAGAGACTAAGGAAAACCCCACCACCGTTCTATCCAGAGTTCCAGGTATGGGGATTCCTATCGGCTGCGGCTATGTCTTTTTGCATCAGAGGTTTTTCATATGTTTAAAGGAAGGTAACCCTCCAGGTCTCTTTTATTTTTGGATGTATAAGGGCGTGGAGGGTTTATTCGTTCCCTCCAGGCTCTAGTTACATGGACATGACTAATGTACTTGAGACACTAGAATTTGGGCGTCCGAAAGCAATTCCTCTACTCAGACAATTGTAATTGTATATAAAATTTTAACGCACACCTGTGCTCATTTTTCTCAAGGTATATTAAGCTCCTTGCCTTCTAGGCTATAATTATTGTGATGGCTTACTGCTTTTGACGATAGAATAATTTTTCCTTGTTTATGCTTGCTAAATGGTTACCACATTGTGGCTTTTCTGTATAGAAGTTATAACTCGTTTTTTTTTTTATTCTAATTCATAGTATCACACAGTCTTTAACTATGTCACATTCTTTATTTGGTTGCACATGCATGTTCAGTTTGTACAAGGTTTTATGTATTTGACTGATGTTGGTCTTACTCCCTAAGTATGCAACCTCCTTTGTCAAGAGGTTCCAAACATTACCCCACAATTACAGTGTTTAGCCTCTTTTAATTAGCTCTTGTTGGCGTCCAAGTTATTAATCCTTGTATGATGGGGAAGAGTTAACGTGGAAAGATATTAACCCTACCAACCTAATGCTTCATCCTATTTTATACCTAATTTTCTTTTGGGCTTTTCCCACTTGTTAGATAATGTCCATGGATCGGGTCTCCAGCCGTGCCACACTGCTTATAGGCCCTCCTTATTACCGAGGGAAATTCTCTATCGCATCTTTAAATGCGACCTACAATAATCCGTGCTTAGGTTAGGGTTCATACATATTTGCGGCAAAGTAGATGCTGTTTTCTTTTCTTCTATTTATATAGATATATATTATATATATATATAGATATTATATATATATATTATATATATATATATAATATATATATATATATATATATATATATATTCTATATATATATATATAATATATATATATATTATATATATATATTATATATATATATATATATATATTATATATATATTATATATATATATTATATATATATAATTTATATATATATATATGTCTCTTTTAAAAAGGAGGGCTCGGTCCAACGGCTGTAGACCATTAATGAGTAATGCTGGTCTCTAATCGATTCTATTCACTCGCCTATTTTCAGGTCTGTCTATGCATTTACACAGTGTTACCACAATTTTTCTTTGTTAAAGTTTCCCTTGTGCGGCTGGCCTAATTTTCATAGTTTGCCTAAGGGTTTCGCTTTCATTAATCCACTATCACTTGAAGGCCGGTTACTACATGTGGTAAATTCTTTCCCGAAAATTCCAGTTTGATAGCCCTTACCCAATACTATTAACGCCAAATTTCCAGCATGTCCTCAATTCCAAAATCCGAGTGAAGAAAATTGTCTATCAGAGATGGTTACTGTGAAGTTCTGAGTTGACCCTCTTCTAGGTAATGAACAACCACTACTACCCAGATAACAAATTATATGGGAACTACTCGACCTCCCTATTTTCTTTTCTTTTTATTTTAGTATAATACTCTTTGCTCTTCTCTAAAGATCTGAAACCTACAGAAAATTAAACATTCTTTCTCTTTTTTTTTTGGATTCAAGTCAGGACCAGATACTTGTGTTGCCTCCTGTAAACGCACTTTCTTCCTCTGCTCCGAGATAAAGTCACCTCTACTCTTCGCAGCTAGTCATCCACCCAACCATGAGACTATCTTTCGAGACCAGTCTCCCCCCTAGCTTGCTCAAAGACAACCGTCTTTGCTAGTTGCACACGCTCTGTGCCCATACGATCTGATCCTCACCAGACGTGGTAAGCCTCCTTCTCTTTTTCCTACTACCTGTCCTCCACAGCATAGTCCTATCTCCCTCTTCCCCTCACCTTTTCCTGGAAATCATTCCACGGTTGGGGGCAAGGGGGTTAGGGATTTTGCAACTATTTATATATATATGTGTGTGTGTGTGTGTGTGTGTGTGTGTGTTTTAACTTCTCTCCTTAGAAGTTACATGATATCCCTATTACTAGGAAATCATATATATATATATATATATATATGATTGTAATAATACTTAAGACAAGGAGACATGTCAATTTCGATGAGGAGAGCGCGTGGCAATTCAACCCTCTAGGGTTTTTGTATCTGCTACTACGGCAGACCTCTCCTGACGTTCACAGCTTTGACAGTAGTGACAGATTTATGGGTCCACATTTTCCTGCAGGGAAGTTGAAGCTCCATGATTCCCCATCAGGGGAGGATGCTGCGCCTCCCCCAAAGGATGATAGCAAGCAGCACCGGAATGAAGAAAACGACAGGACAGAGGCGCAGACGGATGATAGCACGGATCTAAGCTTACATCAAGAAAAAGCACAGAGTAAATAGGATCAGCCCAGAATCAGCTCGAGCACATGTAAAACAGTAGCTACTGAGCGTCCAAAAGTAGAATTTCCAAGCCATCGAATCAATGCCAGGATACAATTCATGAGGGATCATGCGTTAATAGGCAAGTTTATAGGACTTTTTCCAACTGAGAAAGCGCTACATGGCTGGATAACCTCCAAATGGAACCCAAAGGGTCACATTACCCTACAACTATGGCTAAAAGGGTTCTTCATAGCCATTTTTAACTACTTAGAAGACACAAACAAGGTTCTGGACGGAGGGTCGTACTTCTTCAACGCTGCTAGTCTGTATCTCAGGGGTTGGGTAGAGCGTTTCAACCCTAACAAGGAGGATCTCAGCTGGGCTCCAGTCTGGATAAGACTTTACTCGTTTCTTGTGGAATACTGGGAGGAAAATTCCTTACAAGAAATTGGAAACACGCTGGGCGAGTTCATAAAGTGGAAGAGGAAACAAAAATTAGTAGATACACTTCATATCCTCGGATATGCGTCTACATGCACCTCAATCAGGCACTTCCGGATGCTGTAAGTTTATTTCATGATGATATTGAATGGGTTCAGTTGATCGATTATGAACATGTGCCGTTTAGATGTAGAAGATTTCACGATCTGGGCCACATGTTCAAGGATTTTCCTTTAAATCAAAAACCATCCTCCCAATCATCCTCGGATAAGCCTGAATCTGATGGATTCACCAAGGTGGCTAGCCGTAGAAGAAACCTTAAGAAAATGAAAACTAACCCCAAGATGCCTCCAGCCAGCTCTTCCAATCCTTCAACAAGCAATAGCTTCGAAGCGTTAGCTCAAGATAATGGACTTGTCTCAGATAACCCCCTCCTCCTAAGAAGGAGTCAAAGAAAGATAAACAGGCAATGAAAAAAGATCACATATCGATCCTAGAAGATCTGTTGTTCAAAAAAACCCTTTCTCTTGCCCAGCTCAAAACCCCAACTTGGAGTTCTCAAGGAATGGAGGTTGATAATATATCAGTCGATCTCAGAAAAACAATAGAAACACTTGAAGAGCTACACGAACCGCAGCACATGGAGGAAGAACCATAGAGCATCGACATTGGGGAACTTGATATCCCAAGCCTGGAACAGGCATGTAAAACAAGGAATTTTGACAAAATCCCAAATCAGCAAGTCGACAACCTGGTGTAAGTCCTATCTCAGGCTCAAAAGCATCACTCTCTTGGTGTTCAGATTGGAAGTCCCTAGGATGTAAAATTCATACCCAAAGACAAAAAAAAATGTGGGAGGAAAAGAGATATCCAACTTCAATCAGAATAGGAGAAATGTTAGTGGAGTCAAGCAGATACTCCAAATTAACAAAGTATTTCCCTACCAACCCCAACACTTCTCAATGAAGTTGATATCTTGGAACATCAAAGGGCTCAATAGCCCAAGGAAAGGTAGACTACTCAAGAACATGATCATGCAAGAAAAGCCTCAAATCCTATTCTTGTAAGAAACAAAATGCAACTCAATAGCTCTGGAAAAAATTGCAACAAAAGCCTGGCCAAGAGGTCTAGTAACTGTCGTGGATGCTAATGGGGTGTCTGGCAGCCTTGCAATTCTATGGGACGCACATACCATTACGCTCAATAACATACATGCAAACATGAACTTCATCCAAGCAATCTTTCACATTACTGGGACCAACATTTATGGACATATAACCAATGTGTATTTTCCTCAGGAAACTGTGCATAAAATAGCAATTCTAGACACCCTTTCAGAGATCAATAAAAATAGGTTCCACCCTCTCTGGATCTCTGGGGCGATTTCAACATGATTGCTGGGCTAGAAGAAAAAAGGGGAGGCAGGAGCAAAGGAAACAGGGAAGGGAGTCACTTAAAAGACTTTATTCAGAACAATTGGCTTATTGATATTCCCTCTAACAATGGTCTCTTTACCTGGAATAACAAAAGAGAAGGGTTACTTCACATTGCTTCCCGTCTTGATAGAATCCTTCTATCAGACAACGCAATTCATTTGGGAAGAGAATTTGCGGCTTCCATCTTGCCATTCTCGGGGTCCGATAATTGGCCAATCTCCCTTCAATGGAATCACCCTGGTCATAATGTACGAAGACCTTTCTGCTTTGAAGCCTTCTGGATGTCTCATCCGGACATTAATAGTCTAATCAACTCTGAATGGAACAACTTCTCTCCTCCTAGCAGCTCCAAGCTGTTTCAATTTTGGCAGAAGCTCAAGCATCTCAAAAGCAAGATCAAACACTAGAACTACACCTCTTTTGGCAATATCTTCTAGTCTCAGATTTCCCTCAATCAAGATATGAAAAATTTGCGGCAAAGGATCATAATTGAAGGACGATCCGAGGACTTGTCAAAATAGGAAAAAACTCTTGAAACAAAAATATTAGAAAGGGAAAAACAGGAGGAAACTCTATGGAGGCAGAATCAAGAATAAAATGGCTTAAGGACGGAGAAAAAAACATAAAAATTTTTCACAGAACTACCATTCAGCGCAGAATGCACAATAACATATGACACATACAAAATGAATAGGGGGCAAAGGTCAAAACTCATGAAGAAATAGAAAGCGAATTCCTAAAATATTTCAAGCATGCACATCAAGAGCCAAATACTGATCGATCGCAAGCTATTGGGAGAATTTTGAGGAACATTCCCAAATTAATCTAAGAGGAGCATAATTAGCTCCTTATCAGACCCATAGACCCTCACGAGGTCGAAGAGGCAGTGCGTCAATTGAAAGCTGGGAAGGCGCCGGGTCCGGATGGATTTAACTCAATTTTTTTTCACAATTTTTGGGACCTAATCAAAATGGAGGTGTGGCAAGTTGTGGAGGAATCGCGAACACTGAGATGGATTTTCCCTGGTCTGAATGCTACTTTCATTGCTCTGATTCCTAAGGAGGCAAAGCCTAGCACTCCTGATAAGTATAAACGTATCGCTTTGTGCAATATAATATATAAGATTGTCTCTAAAATCATTGCTTCCAGATTGAAACTGCTGCTTCCTCTTATCATCTTGCCTGAGCAATCTGGTTATGTCGAAGGCAGGAAGATAACGGACGAAACTATCCTAACTCATGAAATAATCCATTCCTTGAAGCAATCCAAGAAGCCAAGTATGCTCCTTAAAATAGATTTATCGAAGGCTTTTGACAATTTAAGTTGGATGAACATCAGGAAAATTCTAATAGCTTTTCGTTTTGCTCCTTCGTGGGTAAGGTGGGTTATGAGCCTGTTAACATCCTCCTTTTTTTCTATGTTAATCAATGGTATTCCCTCATCCACCTTTCATCCATATCGAGGAATTAGGCAGGGAGATACCCTTTCTCACCTTCCTCTTCGTTATCATGGCAGAGGGATTAGGTCGCAGCATTAAAAAATCCCAGCAATCTCAGCTTCTCAAAGGCTTATCCTTCCACAATACCTCTACTTTCTCTCATGAGCAATTTGTTGATTACAATATGCTTTTCAGTCATCCATCTATTCAGGAAGCCCGTCAACTCAAATCTGTGCTGTTGGATTTCTCTGATGCCTTAGGGGCCAATATCAATAGAGCCAAATCTCAAATCTTCTTTTTCAACAGTCGCATTAATGCCCAAGTAGCTATAGCTTGTATTCTTGGATTTACCATAGCATCTCTCCCTTCCAAATATTTAGGAGCGCCTCTGGCAGCCTCGGCTCTTAAGCATTCCTCTTGGAAAGTCCTTTTAGAAAAGCTGGAGGCTCGCCTCTTCCTCTCCACTCACAGGGCCCTCAAAATGGCGAGTAGATTAGTCCTCATAAAATTTGTTCTTCACTCCATGCCGCTTTACCTCTTCTCTATCCTAGCTGCTCCCAAGTGGGTTCTCAAAGAGATCAAGAAACTTCAGCGTCACCTCTTATGGGGAAGCTTTGGACCTACCCGTAAATGGGCTCTTGTCAAATGGGACAAAGTCTACCTTCTAAAATGTGCTGGTGGCACTGGTTTGAGGGATCCGTCTATCAGCAATGAGGCCATGGGAGCTAGAACTTGGTGGAGATGGCTTTCTGCACCCTTTACTCCATGGGCCTCTCTCTGGACAGCCAAGTATGCAAGCAATTGCCCAGTAGAAGATCGAATATGATTGTCAGAAATTGGCATGGGCTCCCTAATCTGGAATTTGGCCAAGCAACACAGAACCTTAATTCAGCAGCACAACTTTTGGGAAGTTAAGGATGGAAACACTGCTAGGTTCTGGGAGGACTCCTGGCAGCAATTGGCAAAGCTTAAGGACCTTCTTTCTCATTTGCAGATTCTGGAGCAGGATTTGCAAGAGTATGACAAGGTCAAAAACTTTTGGAATTACTCCTCCACAAAGGAGTATAGAAGATGGATTAAAGCGGACCAGATGTTAAGACATGGAACAGAACAGGCTCAACAATCTCTCACCTCAGAATTAATGAAATGGAAAATACAGTTTTCAGAGGAAATGGATATTCTTAGATGGGAATATGAAGAAAAAGGCACCTTCACCACAAAGGAAGCTTACAACATAATAATCAAGCAGTATATGGTCAAAGACGTGCTATGGAGCAAAGTTTGGGACCACTCCAATTGGCCGAAAGTCTTTACCTTTCTCTGGCTCCTATGTCAAAACAAGATCCTCACATGGGATAATCTTAGAAAAAGGGATTATTATGGACCCTCCATGTGCCCTATCTGCAGGCAAGAAGAGGAATCCATTAAGCATCTTATGTAATCATGTCAAACTA